>JAQMYL010000005.1:25852533-25865587 GCA_030014365.1 Clarias pachynema | reverse complement strand
AATTCCTGCTTTCTGTTTCACCCAGATGAGGATGGGTTCCCTGTTGAGTCCAGTTCCTCTCAAGGTTTCTTCCTATTGCCATCTCAGGGAATTAAATAATTAACTTAAATAATTCTTTTGATTGTGTAAAAAGCTGCTTTGCATCAATGACAATCGTTAAAAGCGCTATACAAATAAAATTTTATTGAATTGAAAACCCCATTAAAATTCGCTCAGTAGTTTTTACGTGATGCGTGCACAAACAAACAGACAAACAGACCGAAAAATTCCAAAAGTCATCTTGATGTGTTTTTCGCGAATATCTTCAATGTACAGACATGCCAACTGCAGTTGCAGTTTTATTACAGTATATGTATTGATGAGTGATAATAAAAATTAATATGTTATTTTAAATCAGTTAAGAATGTAAAGATCATCATGGAATCACTGTTATGTAGAGTAAGGGGAATAAAAGACTCAAGTTTTTGGAAAATAATCAACATCAGGTTTAAAAGAACATCTCCAAATTATTATACCATGCTTCAAAAAATGACTATAAAATTCATTTTGGTTTTGTGTTGTTTTCTGGCACAATAATTTGCCACTTAGAGTGAAGTGAAGTGAGGAGATATGAGCGACTAAGGTGAAATAAGCCGATCATGATGGCAAGATCAAAATCAGCGAAGGGCACTGGACTGCAGGTCCATTAAAACGTTGGTGTGCCGGTTAACTCTTACGCTAAAACAGCTTCGACCTGAATTGTTTTATGCAATAAGGTTTTGATCCTGAAGCTCATTCGCATTAACTTCCTCTCCTATTCCGTATCACTTCTCCTCCTGTTAAACTACCAGCCTGCACATTTACTGTACTCACATTTTACCTCTAAACCCATAATCCTCATTTGTCCCTTCCTTATCTCTCGCGCTCTCTCTCCCCTCTCTCATTCACAATGAGGCGGGATTTGTTCTTCGTTCTTCATCACCAGCGCATTCAAAAGCAATCCAGCCGTCAAGCGATTTGTCATTTAGCCGCGAGTTATGAAGACAGATGAGATACCGTGTCTGGAAGAATCCACTCTCGATTCCAGGCACTCCGGAAAGTAATCATGTTTTTATATCATCACGCTTTGAAGGACACACTTGCACGAAGCCCAGAACAGGTGCTCTCATCTTCTTCTTCTTCAAAAAAAAAAAGAAAAGAAAGAAAAAAAGATAATGAACTCCCATCTGAAGGAGCAGTTCGATCTCTGAGCCTAATGAGGATAAACAGTGAAGATATGACAGCTAATTGAATTACGCTATAAATTCTATCTGAAGCTAGGAACAGATTTGAGATTTGTCAGCGTGCTCTAATTTTTTTTTACGATGCTTTCTTTTTCTTTTTGTTTTGCTTTCCATTATGTCAATTAGCATCAGATGTGAGCTGCTGTTTAAGCTTTCTTCAGCCGAGTCTTTTCTCTCCTTCATCAAGGAACCTAACTTTTTACGTTTACTCACCGACAAGCAGGAAATCTTCTGTCCTACTTTCTACTCATATTCATTATTACTGTTCGTCTGAATTTCCAGGTTGATTTGTACATTTACGCCTTTTTGCTGAGATGTTAGGAGACTCGGGTTGTCATAAATACCCATATAGCACTGTTACATGAATAAATAATCATATTTATTATTACATAAATTCATGCAACAATACTGTGTTCAGGGGTTTAAATGTTTAGATCAGCATTAGACATGTATGCTGTATGACACCTTATAAAAGTGTTTATATATTTTTCTATACTGTATATACTGTATATAGACATATTAACACTATTAATATACTAATGAGATTATGAACTGATTAAGATGCATAGAGTAATCATAAAGTGTCATATAGCGTACATAACACAACAATAAACATATCATTATTAATGTTAATATTAATCTCATGATTTAAAGTTCAAGGCTTTATAACTGGTTATAAGTGGTTATAGTAACTGCACATGCATAACACTTTACAAAGAGATATGAATATACAGTACCAAATGATGCTTATAATTTTTTAAGAATCATTACAACATTTTCCTGCACGTTAGAATGGCATCTAAGACAGTGTCTCAATATGTAACATGACATTATAAAGAGTTATAAATGTAGTTATAACTATTTATGTCTACGTATTTATGTAAAAAGCAAATTAAGGGGCCTCCGAGTGGCGCAGTGGTAATGTGCTCGCCCTATCATCCAGAGATCGCGAGTTCGATTAACCTCTCACAGCCGGAGGTCTAGAGAGAGCTGATTGGCCGAGCTCTCTCAGGGGGGAGGGATGAGAGGTACTTAGCGCTCCCACATTAATCACGGCTCTACAGTCAATCAGGGGCGTCTGTGAGCTCACGCAAGCGTAAGGAGTGGATAGCGCTGTCCTCCGAGTGTGTTACGCCGCCACCAACGGTGCGTGAGCGAGCAGTTCGAGAAGATGCGGTCGGCTGGCGTCACGTGGTTGGGAGGGTCTTCTGCACTTCCGACAGAGTGGCAATAGTAGCCTTAATGTGGGAGCCCCCTAGTGACGGGGAGGAATTGGACACGACTAAATTAGGGAGAAAACTGGGGAAAAGTCTAAAAAAATAAATAAATTTAAAAAAAAGGTACACGTACAGATACAGTGACATGCATGAACCTTTATACAGAATTAATAAACAAAAATATACATAATATAATAATTATTACTTAATAATTTATTATATCACCTGACATTGTGAAGCTGTGTATAGCTTTCTGATACTTCTATATTACAATATTCTTAAAATATCCTTATATTATCGTTTTTATTTATTCATACTTTATAAAGTGAATATACTTCTAACTAACGAATAACTGTAAATATACTTCTGATATTTCATGTTTTTGAAATTTAAGCTGTGGAACTGTTACAGTGATAAGTAGTTACACTTACATACATAACCCTTTATAAAGCATAAATATATACAAAATGATGCATTATAATTTTTTTACATTGTAGTTTGAAAAGCATTTTAGCACTTTTATGAACTTTAGCATAGTACTTAATATCTCAGTATATAACCTGACCTTGTAAATCTAAATCATGCTATACATGTAGCTGTAATTTTTTACGACGATGAATAGACACTTATTCATATAAAAGCAAACAAAATGATAATAATAAAAAATAAATAAATGAAGGACTCATCACATCGTCCTTATAATATGCTAATATCATTCTCAGATTTTAAACGTTATGTAACGTTACAGTAAAACTTTTAACAGGTAGTTATAGTGGCGTGTAAAGCACTTTATAAACAAAAACAATAATATAAAGCTTAATAATAAAAACGCTAAACGTTTTTTAATGAACAGGTAATAATTCATTATGTCACCTGACATTATGAAGCCGTGTACAGCTTTCTGAAGTATTATGCATGTACAGTACAATAGCTAGACTTTATTACAGGATAATGTCAGGTATTATGAGTGCTACTGTACATACAATAAAACACAGTTTAAGTTTTTGTCTAAGTTTTGTTTCGCATCCCAACATCCTGCATTTGGTTAATTCACTCAACACTTGTTAGTGAAGGAAGCATATTTCTTACTTTTTTGCATAATTTAAAGCTGGAACATTGCCTTTTATTTCTTTATTTCTTTCTTTTTTCTTTTTTTTTTCAAAACCATTACCCCAAAAGCGATTTGTTTTAGCGAGGGATTTAAATGGAACTCCCCTGCTGTTTATGAAACCATTTTTAACATCCCAAAGATACGAGGGCAAAGCTGATATATTTTCCAGCACTCTATAGAAAATAGCTGAAATCACTTACAGGGCAGGTTCTTTGGAGTCTGCTGCATCTCTCCCCCCGGGTTTCAGCATCACGCTGAGATCCACCAAGCTCCCAGAGGTTGGACAGATCAGCCATGGAGGTGGTTTTGCTCAAGGCTGTGACATAATCCTTTCACATAATCTTTCCACGTTTGTTTGGAGGTGAGCGCCGTTTTGCTATTATTAGAGTGACATATTATCCGACCTGTGAAGTTAAGCAGGCTTGCAAAATTGGATGCACCGGAGGGAGGGAGCGAAGGCTGAGATCATCATAAATCCCATTTCGCTGGGATTTATATTTCTCTTTTGAGCCTGGTGTTTCAAAAACAGGATTTTAACCTGTTTCTACATCACACGCTAATAATTATACCAGTGAGTTGTTTTATGCAAGGTATCGGGGGTATTTCCTTTAGTAGTGTGTGGAATAACTTTGTGACACGATTAAGGCGTGTGTGTGTGTGTGTGTGTGTGTGTGTGTGTGTGTGTGTGTGTGTTGTAGGCAAGTATCTAAAGAGAACGCTGTTTCATGCACATAAGTAATTAGAAAGTGTTGTGCAAATGAGTCAACGGCTTCAAGTCAACAGCTTCAAGCCTTTTTGGCACAAACATATTTCCTGAAAATTACAAACATTATAGGAACGGTGAAACAATCAATCTGAGACTTTTATCTGCAAAATGCCTTCAAATAAAATAGTATCACATCACTTTCATTCAACAATCATACCTCATGTGGCACCAAATCCGTAATATACAAGCCGTATTCAAGTCAAACCTGGACTTTTGATTGTGCAGAATATCAGAACACGGCTATGGGAGAAAAAACATTTATTTCTCTATATAATGCCTTGCTTCACTATTGCACTAACATTACAAATATCTATATTTCAATAGTGCTTGGACACCATAAACGTAGAAAGTTTTCTCAGTACGTCGGAACTATGACCGGGCTGCCTGCTTTACGTTTGAAACCCTAGCCTCCCAGGAACTCCTTTAACATGTAGAAATGGTCTGTAATTGTCAATAAATTTTACGAGTTCAATCACGAGAAATTTCATCACAAGTCCCAGGTTTGTCTCAAACACCTCTCGTGTCATGATGGAGGAAATTTAACATAAGAGTTTTAGGATCCTCTTACACCTATTAGTCTGTTTGCTGATTCCAAATCAGAATGAAATTGATTCATTTGATTTGGTTTCCTACTGAACATTATTTAAAAATATTTAATAAAAACTAAAAAAAAAAAAAAAAACATGGCTAAGTGGAATATGTACAATAAGTACAAGTGCCCTAGTAAAAGCTTTGTGCTTAATAAACAGTTAGGTAATTATTTAAAAAACTAGTTTAAAACCTTTTTTTTTGCTCATTTGGTGTTTTAAACATAAAATCTCAAGTGTTTGGTGCCTATTTTGTGTTGGGTGCTTTTGCTCGTGCTGCCGTGTGCATTTGGATCCAATTCTTTCATTTTGATTCATTTGGTTAGTTATACCCTCTTTTCTCTTCTCTTCCTCACAAAGTCTTTCCTTGATTTCTTGCCCTACTTTCCCACCCTTGACTGTTTTTCTGAAACATGGAATACCGAGCTGATTAGATTCAGAGTCGTTCGCTTGGTCCACACCCGAGTGAAACATGTGCTGTGTTTTCACCAGAGATGCAGATGTGTTTGATGATTCTGATACTACAAATGAGTCACGCGCGCCTCCAACAATCATCGTCATTCGTCTCAGTTACACTTCAAGCAAACCATTACAGCATTTAGTCATGCAATTTGTGTAGCAGGTCGCTGACCGAAGGCTTTGATTTGATGGCAGATATCCATCTAACAGCACTGTTTCCTGCAGGCACGGATCAATAGATTGCATTAAAACAACCCGACGCTATCAGTAGAGCTTTAGATTAACACTCAGCGAGGATTTCATTAACACACCATGAGATTTTAAACACATTTTTTTACAGCACCACACACTATTCATAGCCTTCCTGTAAACGCCGAGTGAAGCTCTCCATGATTCTAACAAGGATGAGATTTTACATGATAAATATCGCTTATTGAAATTACACCAGGTTGATTTACACCAGTTTCCGATTAGTCAGGGTTTGGAAACTTTTTTTCCCCCTTTTTTATATAAATAGATGAAATAGCTTTGTATGCCTGCAGCATCGTTTTGCATTCAGAAATCATGATTAGTAATATTATATTTAGTAAATAAAATATTTATATAAATATATATATTGGATCAGTTGAAAACTTTTTTTCTTTATGTTTAAGGATCTTGAATGGATGGGTGGAAGAAAGGGTGAATTAACAGAGACAGATGCATAGACATTTCATAGACAAATTGATGGTTGGAGGGTTGCATGGACACAACAGATGTGTGTATGGAGGGATGGATGGAGAGATGCAAATGTGTGAATTGATGTATGAATGAATTGATGGACATATAGATGGTTGGATGCTTGCATGGATGGAATGGATCAATAGAAAGACAAATTAAGGGATGGATGGATGGATGGATGGATGGACAAATAAATGGTAGGATGGATGGATAGAAGGATGGATGGATGGAGAAATGTTAGGATGGCTGAATGAATGGATCAATGAATGGATCAATGGATGGATGGATGGATGGATGAATGGTAGGATGGATGGATAGAAGAAAGGATGGATGGATGGAGAAATGTTAGGATGGCTGAATAAATGGATCAATGGATGGATGGATGGATGGATGGATGGATGGATGGATGGATGGATGGATGAATGGATGGATGGACAAATTTAAAAAATTAACTTGACAGATGTTTGAATGGATTCATGGCTAAAAGGATGAATGGATGGTTTAATGACAAATAAATGGATGAATTTTGGATGGATAGATGGAAAAATACATTGTAGATTAATGGATGGATGAATGGATGGATGGATGGATGGATTGATGGATGGATGAAAATCTCTTCACATTTGGTGTAGTAATATATTTTATCAGGCTATACTGTATATGGCTACTTTTAGACAGACAGACAGACAGATAGATAGATAGATAGATGAAAAACTAGTACATTCTGAAATCTTAAGGAAGCTACAGTAAGAGCTTTTTCATTGAGTAAGTGTATGTGTATACGTATATATGTACAGTATGTATGGATGGACAGATATATACATTAACTCTGCATCGTCAAACCAAGCTTTTAAGCTTTTCACACCGTACAGTGCAATTGTAACACTCATGTTCTTGAGCTCGTGTTCTACTGTAGATCCTACTGTACCTTGTCCTGGTGCATTTTCATTTCTTTGCTACCTGTAAAGCTCTGAATAAATTAACACCCCTTACTTTAGAATCTTTAATTAAATTATCCACCTTAATCATATTCACATCTGACAGCTAGAGGAAAGGAGAGATGTACTGTAGAAGAGAACAAATGTCATAACTTCAGTGTCAGTTTGGATGTTAGAGACGCTATATATTTATATTTTTTCCCACACCAGATGTTCAGACATCACAACACTGCATTGCATGTTCTCTGTGGGAATCGACTGAAACTTTGTTTAGCTTAATGTGATTATGATGTGTTCTTTTTCTTTGTCTTTACAGTAATATTACTTTAAGTTTTAACCCAGTTTTTCTGTCACATTATATACAAAGTAACGTAGTATATTTATGTATTTAATTATGTATTTTAATTGAATTATTTATTCATTTACTATTAATTCATTCATTTTCGTTAAAAAAAAAGCATTAAAATAACTGGAATAATAGTAGTTCAAAGTAGGTCACATTACAAAAAGCTAATTTATTATTTAAAAAGGTAATTTAAGGTCAGCGCGCTGGGAATTTCAGTAACAGCGTGGTCATTTTAGTTTTTGTTGCATCACAAATTACTACTAAACATGAACTGCTAAGATAATAATAAGAGAAAACAAGAGTGAGAGAGAGAGAGAGAGCGAGATAAAAGAGATAGAGGGTCTAAGTGCTTTTTCGCTTTTTTCCCCTTTCGTTCTTTTCCCCCGAGCGTTATCTGATTGCGTGATAATGGAAAATGTAAGATTACAGGGAGTCTGTGAGAGCGAGGTGTTGAAGAGCCTTATCAGCTCACTGCGTAATTAATTATTCTCTCGTCTACAGCACATGGTTAGCAAGATTTAAAAAAAAAAAAAAAAAAAAAAAAAAAATGAAAAAAAAAAGGATAACTTCCTGTTTACCAGTGCAAGATGTACAGAGTTGCATGCTCATACTCATGGAACACTCAACATTTTATACATGCAGTAATAATAGATGTTAAAATAGATTTCTAACTATCTGACTGATCACAAATTGTTTATTTAACAGTTAAGGAGTCTCCAGTGTCAGTGGTTTAGAATAGAAGAGTTCACAATATTTGTCACATGACAACATGTTGCATTTATTTCAGCTAACATGTTTTAGAAATCTACCATAACATTAAATGTAACTATAATATTAATAGTGTGCATAAAAGTATGACATATTATTAGTTACTAAATAAAAATGACTGTGGTGTAAAAGGTATGAAACCCTCCGTGGTTTTTATATTGAAATTATAATACGCTCAATCACGCTGTTGAAAAACCAAACACAAAAAACCTGGCAACCTTGGAGCCATGATTATTTATTTATTTTAATAATCAGATCATGTTAATAATCTGAATATGTGGCAGAGAAAATCAGCTTCACCATCCGCGGAACCCGATTCTGAACACTACGAACTTTCCATGTTCAGTCTTTACTGTAACTTTGGAGTTCGTATAGCAAATCCCTCTCCTAACTCCTAATATTACCATTTATAACGCTTCACACGGACCTGAATTCGGCTTTGTTGCATCACAGTGCGCGCAGCATGATATCGCTGTCTCTGATGTTCTAAACGTCACTTAAGTTCATATTTGCGACAGATGGTGTGAGCTCCCTAGCTCTGGATGCGCTTGAAAGTTTAATACAGCACTTGAGGGTGGAAATTGCATCATTTGTTATTTATGGAATTTGAGCTCGGCTTGTAAAGGAGAATGATTATCTCAGGCCGGGCATGCATCGTGACGGTCCACTCCGTTATGGATTATATATAGGATTGTAAATATTGTAATTGGAGTGTGTGAGATGATGCATATTTCATGAGCATGTTGCCGGCTTTCGTGTCGTTCTTAATAAACTTTGCCAGATTTTGAAGTGGACTTCTACTGAGAGCAGTTTGAGTGGATGATGGTTGGTGTCCCAACAGGACTTTCTCGTAAAGTTATATTTGAAAATGAGTTTTTAGTTTAAGCTAGCCTGAGAAGTGTTTAAGGAGTTAAGAGTTGGTCATTTTAAATCTGCTTTCTATAAATACTTTCTTTTCCTTTTCTGTTTTTGTTCTTTCTTAATCATTTCAATTATTCTTCAGCATTGGGCATTGATGACTCAGTGGTAGGTTTCTCATCTACCATGTGAAAGGCTCGGGTTCGACTCCCAGCCAAAGCCCAAAGCCCAGACCCCAGCCACTGGATGTAGTGCATGTAAGACCGAATTAAATGGGGGGGTTGTGTCAGGACGGGTATCCAATGTACAACAACAATGTTCTCCAGCTTGATTTTTATATTTGAAGACCAAGACATCCAAAGAATTATGAAGACTTGTTTAATAAAAGCAATGATGTACCGAGACTTATTGATTGAAGACAAAGACATACAAAAAAAAAATGTAAAGACTTTATGATTGAAGCCAAAGACTTTCAAAGTCATAGAAAGCCTTTGTTGTCAATAAAAAAAGTCATTCTAAGTCTTCCAAAGATTTCATATGTCTTCTTCTTCAATCAACAAGTCATGTTGCAGAAGGTTGCGGATGGTGTTGAGGTGGAATTGGCTTGGAGGTGGTTAACATGGGAATGCGCTTATTAGCATGGAGTTGAATTGTTTAGGGTTATAAAGGATTATTAGGATTATCAGAGTGCGGTAAAGCCTATAAAGCTGGGGATAATCTGGGTGTGGATGAAGGTACTGGGTGGGGTTTGGAGATCATTCAGGTGGAGAAGTTAATAACGCAGTGTTAGTGTTATCACAATGGAAATTGAGATTGATGGATTGTTAATGTGGATTTTGTGATTGTTAGTGTTGTGTCAGGGTTATTAGAGTGCGGTTGGAGAGTGTTTGGCATGGAGGATGTGGTGTAGGGAACTTGAATGGGCTGTTGGTGTTGTGTCCATCCGCTTTGCCTTTTTCCCCTATGTTCGGCTTCATTTCCATTATTCTCTTAAAGTTGCTGTACCCCGGAGGGGTTTTTCATCTGATTTTGGAGTCGTAGACGAAAATCACACATCATAAAAGCCTCCTGAAGTCATCAACAGATTACGCTCCACTGTATCCACAGTTGAGCGCAGAAAGTTCTGTCAGTGTGAGAAGTTTTTCAGAGGGTGATTACCGCTGCGACGCTTGTTCCCCAAAAAGGCACCAACATTAAGGCCCCCGTCACACTCCGACGAAGACCATGAAGATCCCATTGAGTCCTAAAAGTATCGAAGAATCTGACAAAAATGGGAAAATCTTCGTTCGTACTACTTCCTAGGCACGTCCCTGTCAGATTCTCAGTGTGTCCATCATGTTGTCACCATGTCCAGTGAGATCGAGCTGCGTTATCACATGCTTCATCACACTACCTTGTCATTGCTTCCAGACGGTTGGTATAAGTACTGTATAGAGACGTGTGCACTTTTCATCACTAGCTGATGTGTGAGGAATTGGACCCAGTGTTTGTGCTGAAATCTCTGAATGTGACAACCAAATGACAAGTCAGAAAGAACGCCATCCACTATTTTCCGTCTGCGCCATGCTCATATCAGTCCCTAAGAGGTGTTTGTTATACTGTTAACTGGTCAATACCATCCTTACTACGTCCTTATCACGTCCTTCCTGTGTCTTGCTTCAACCACGTCCTCACCAGGCTTTTTTCAAACATGGCCCAAAAGCGTGCAGGTCAGTGGTGACAACACCATGTCCTTACTGGTTTCCACTGCATTCCTGTCAAAAAATGATGGTAGTGGTGATGTAAGACAAGATTGGTTATTTGCTTTAATCCCAGCTCTACTGTTTCTTGTACAAAATCTTGTTCTTATTACTGACCTCTGTGTCCAAATCCTAAAATATATATATATATATATAGATACAGTGCATCTATACCACCATTTTTTTCATGTTGTCATTATGGGGTGTGTAGAATTCTGAGAAAAAAAATGAATTGAATCCATTTGCGAATAAGGCTGTGACATATCAAAATGTGGAAAAAGTGATGCGCTGTGAATACTTTCCGGATGCACTGTATATAATAATAATAATAATAGTAATAACAGAATGACCTCATTGGGAATTTCTCCGCTACATGTCAGTAGTTTGCTCTGAGTAGTTTGCTTCTTTCACGGCCGACTGAAAGCGTGTCACTCGTGCATCTGAGGTGTCGCGTTTTTTCGTGAACACACACGTTGTGATCTGAAACCCGCGGGAGCCCTCACCTCTTCGTATTCCTCACACACAGATTTCATGCGAGCAGACGAGTGTCGAGGAGTGCCAAGCGGAGAGATGCCACACTCATCATCGTGTCCCAGGAGCGGGGAAGGCGTCAGAGTTTGGCATCGAGCTTCGCAGGTTATTGTGTGTGTTGATGGAGCCTGCCTGGCTATCGGCGGGGTGACAGCGAGTCTATTTTCTACATGACTGCGCTTTATTTGAACCCCGCCGTGCGCTAGATCACTCTGATTGATTCCCCCCCCCCCTACCACCTCCCTCCCACTGCCATAAAGCGCCGCGATTATGCACAGCAGCCGAACTTTAATCAGAGCTAAGTTCCTTTATCCATTATTTCAGGTGGGTACGGAGGGCACAGAGTCATCCTCGGATGTTTGGCCCGGCTTCTTCGGGCGCGTTGGGTGCCTGAAAGGAAAGACGCCAGCCGTCTCCAGTGTAATATAAGCGGCGTCTCTCAGGCCGTTAATGCAGTGTTGATAAGAAGCAGGATAATGTGTTCGCTGACCTTCACCTTGCCTCGTGTGCCGAAAGAACCTGCAGCTTCTAACTGCGATGAGTCTGTGCATTTCCATTCCAGAACGCATAAATCTGGAGCTGTAGGGGGGAGAAAAAAAGAAAAGCGGGGCAAAAACAGCCATGCATCACCATGGACAGGTCATTGGAGCAGTGCAATGCTGCGTCTGAGTGTTTCAAAGATTAGAAGGGCTAATAATTTCTCAGGGCCATGGTTTATGTTAATGTGGCAGCTCGTGCTGTATATTTCTGCTGAGACGGTGCCTTTGTGGCGCTTAATTTCCCTTTAATAGAACTGTTGTGTTAGTATCTACAGCACAGACGAAGATTTACGTCCACCTGGAATTAACTGGCTTTATTACAGAGGACGTCCTGGGATTCTTTATCGTCGTGCGCTGGTCATCAGGAAGGACACGCAGGAGGGAAAAAAATGAGTAAAAATAAGGAAAATAAAATCAGGTTTTAAAATAAACTGCCAGGAGTTGTTGTACTTATGAATAGTGACGGTAATGGGAACAAGTTAAGGTTAAACAAACAGCTGTAAATTTCCTTTTTGTTCTTCAAGCTAGTGGTTCGAAGCTTTTGTAAAAACCCTAGTGCACTCTTTTTTCTCTTTTTTTATTGCAAGTACAAACTTTTTTTAAACTATTATACTTGTCAGCCATTGTTTCATTGTTTATTATTTTTTTTGTTCTTTCAATTTTAACACAACCTTTTATATCGTCATGCAAGAAATGTCATTAAACGTCATTATAACGAGATCTATAAATAAAATTGTGACGTGTTATAAACGTAACATTCCTCATCGGGGCTTCAGATCAAAGGCTCTGCTGCTGGAACAGTGGAAATGAGAACAGGATCTTGTTCAAAGGACGTTCTACAACATTACAAGTAACCATAAATGGACATATTTTAATTGTTAAAAAGGAGGAATGAAGCACTTTGGGACATGATGTTATGAGAAAATTATTAACTTTAGGATGGTAACATGGACGCTTCCTCAACACACACACCACCAACACATAGTCGTTGATTCATTTTGTTAAACAGGATGTAACAAAAGGATAAAGGAATATTAATGTAATCATTTATACCTTTACATTGTAAACCACAACGTTTTTTGCTAAGTCGTAGTAGAGAAGCAGCATATAATGTGTTCAAACATTATATGCTTATTTACAGAGGTGGAAAGTAATGAATTACATTTACTCGCATTACTGTAATTGAGTAGATTTTTTGTGTACTTCTACTTTT
>JAQMYL010000005.1:25785939-25809388 GCA_030014365.1 Clarias pachynema | reverse complement strand
TCTTTATTACTCATCTAATCCCCCCCCCCCAAAAAAGTGCTCTTTAAACCTGTAAGATGTGTGAGCCAATTATGCACCTTAATAGTTTTTAGAAGCTTTAGAAAGATGCACGTTAAAGATGCAAAAGATAAAATGACGTCATCCTTTAAACTTTTGCTCTTTTTTCTTTTCAAAATGTAAAAGAGTCTTTAGGAGATATTCTAGGACTGTGATGCGTTCACGTTCACTGGGTGTCCATATGTTGGGCAACAAAGCAAAAAAGAAGTGTAAGTCTAGTTAAAGGACGGTACCCTCAATCATTTTAAACGCTCCAATAGTCAAACAACGAGGAGAACTCTCTGGAGACAAGAAGCCGTGTCTAGTGCAGTGCGGTGTACGCCGCTGTTATTTCAGCACCGTTGAGCCGCTGGAAGTGCGCTCTGGTACGTTCACGCAGGATAGCTTCTGATGGTGTCATGGTACTATGAGAAATAAAGGTATAACTGAGTACCTTTCCTCATACACTTTTTAGTACTATAATGTTTTAACCTTTTTACCTAGAAAGATGCATACTGTATACATGGAGTACAGGCAAAGAGTTACATTCCTTATACTGTAATCTCATGCATTACATGTACGGGTTATGTACTCTGCATCAGTTCTAAAGGTAAGATGAAGTGTGCCAGACCAGGAAAGGTCCACTTTAGTACCCTTTATCTGAAAACCACAAGAAATCTTTTGCAATACTGTTGAGATTGAGACATGGATTGTACTCTGTAGTGCGTTCACTAGTCGACTATTTTTTGACATTTTGACATTTCAATATTTTGATGGTGTGATGGTGCGCACTTAGAAATAAAGGTACCAAATAATACTTTTCCTTGTGCACCTTAGTGTCTTTACTTAGACCTGTGCATCGTTGGGTCCTTTGTTTTTAGGCTGTAACAGAGTAATAAGGGGGACCAGGTTGGACACAACGAAGGGTAGAGTTTGGTTCCAGTGGGTCGTTCGCTAGCTGGCGATAAAGTGAATTTTGTTGTTCTGATGGTTTACGTTTAGAAATAACGCCACGAACAGTACTTATCCTCGGACCCCGGGACACGTGTGGTACCCTGAGTGTGAATCTTCAGTTTATTTAAGATACAGATTTTGAGACACGTTTAGTCTAAATGCTGATGATACAGTAACCACAAATAAACTCCAGAAACTTTTGGGGTTAATACGGAGATGAATTTCTATTGAGAGGCGAGCAAGAGACCGAGGCTTAGCTCAGAGCTGTTCTCTCCAAGCCCATTAGAATGAAGAAGAAGAAAAAAAAAACCCACAGCTTTAATTTATTTCTTAAGAGCGATGTGTTGCAGCTTTTCGCACCTCATTGCGTTCAGGGTTTTTGTTTCTTGCAATTAGATCGGCTTATTTATCTTACACAGTGTCTTTACATCCTGCACCCTAGCATTAATTCTGTGTGTGTGTGTGCGTGAGTGTTTGTGTGTGTGTATGTGATGGTATCAAACATTTAAAACCCGCTGCCTAATTAAACGACGTGTTGAGGAAGTTTCAATTTGCAAAACAAACATCTCGAGTCGTGTTACTTTCTTGATTATTTACTGATCATGATATACTCCTGATTTTCTTGTCTTTGTTTTTGATTTATTACTTATGATTTTAAACTTTTTTTTATTATTAATTGTTTTATTTTCTATATATTATTTTGCACTCTTATAATTAATAATAAATTCTTATTCTTATTCTTTTTATTATATCTTATATTTTTATTAAAATGTTTTTTTATAATTATTCAGCTAATTATTTATTAATAATATAATCAAAATATGTAATCTATTAATCAGCATTTATTTGTTACATAAATGAAATACAGTTTTAGATTATGATTTTGTTTTATAATCACTGCCTATTTTTTTCCCTTTACTCCAAAATGCACTTCAATAGAAAAAAAGGGGGGGAAAAACAGTCCTAATAGACTCATTATATTTAAAACGGAAATGTTTTGCCCGCGAGCGTACGGTCCAGAACAAACACTCATCTCCACTTATTTATTTCCTCAGCTTTTCTGAAGGCAGATGAGCTCGTGTTGTTTTTTGGGGAGCAATAATCAGGTCAGCTCGCTCTCCAGGCCGCAGCAGGACGATTAGAGAGAGAGAGAGAGAGAGAGAGAATATTCTTTACCAGTTCTGTAATGCTTTGGCAAAACTCTACATGTTTCTGGTTATTTCAGTAAAATTTGTTGAATTTATTTGAATTGAAGTGAAGAAGGTAGCAAGAGAGATAGAGTGTATGTGTGTGTGTGAGAGAGAGAGAGAGAGAGAGAGAGAGAGAGAATATTAGACAGATATACAGGTAGTATGAAAGAATAAGAACAGGTATAGGTCTCACCACGGGCAAAATTTTTCTGACACACACACACACACACACACACACACACACACACACACACACATACAGCATGTGTGTGGTTCTAGAGGTCTGGATTAAATTATGCTCAGGATGGTGTCTTTGTGTGTGGAGGCAGATGGATGACCCAATAAACCCAGCTTTTGTTTAGTGTTCAGGGACGACTGCGAGCGCACTGTAGGTCTGCTGGGTCTAAAACTCCTCCTGCTTCGCCTCTTCCTCCTCCTCCACCTCCTCCTCCTCCACTTCCTCCTACTCCGCCTCCTCCTGTTACTCCTCCTCCACCTCCTCCTCCACCTGCTCCACCTCCACCTGCTCCACCTCCTCCACCACCTCCTGCTCCGCCTCCTCCACCTCCACCACCACCTCCTCCACCTCCACCACCACCTCCTCCTCCTCCACCACCTCCACCTTCTCCACCACCTCCTCCACCACCTCCTGCTCCGCCTCCTCCTGTTCCTCCTCCTCCTCCTCCACCACCTCCTGCTCCGCCACCTCCACCTTCTCCACCTCCTCCTTCTCCTCCACCTCATCCTCCACCTCCTGCACCTCCTCCTACTCCTACTAAACTCTGTCCTCCATCTCTCTCCTCACGTCCCGTCTGCGAGTCTCTTCACAGTTCTCGTCTTTAGCAGCATTCGGTGACACGAGCTTTGATCCAAGTAACTAAGTAAATACTGTAAATAAGTAACTAAATAATTGTAAAAAGGGATCAAAGATAGAGGATGGATTCAGGTTCGTTATTACACTTGGCTTCAGCATAATCAGACACACTGGCTTTAATCTAAGTAGTTAATCAATGAATGAATTAATATATTTTTAAAGCAGAGGGCAGTAAAAATGTCAGGTTTTTTCTTTCAGTTTCAAAAAATTCATCCAGCTCTGCATTTGTGCTTGACCTTTAGCAGGATGCTGTCAAACTAGCCTTCCTTCTTTTTTTTATTTTTTTAAAGGGCAATAAAAGGATAAAATGCCTTTGACGTCTAAAGCTTTACTGGATATACAATCTTTTTTTTTTCTTTTTCTTTTTTCAGACTAAATGGTGATTTGAAAAAACCAGAGCCAAACAAATCATAAAACATGTAAAGAAACAAAAAAACAGAATAAAAAAAGAATAAATGCCTCTGGATTTTTAGTACTACAGCAATTTTTCTTTTATAGTTTTGTAATTAAATCACATTTTAATCAAGGTCATGTTTTTAAAAAATATTGTGGGGCGGAGCTTTGTGAACATGGGCGGGGCTAGGGGCTCAACATTGTACCCTGACGTAACCTCTGAAAATTGTTCTTTTTTACTTAAAACATTTATAATTATATGATGTTATGTTATGGCGGCACGGTGGTGTAGTGGTTAGAACTGTCGCCTTGCACCTCCAGGGTCTGGGTTCGATTCCCGGCCAGGCTTGATTCACGTCTTTGTGTGCGTGAAGTTTGTATGTTCTCCCTGAACATACAAAAGTTTCAAAAGACCTGGTTAATTGATTAGACTAATTGAGACCTGAGACCCTGTATACAGGATAAAGTGGTATAGACGATGAGTGAGAATAAGTGTTATGTTCTATCTTCACTCATCTTCTATACCACTTTATCCTGTATTCAGGGTCACAGGGACCTGGAGCCTATTCCAGGAGGTTTAGGTCGCAAGGACAGGGGGCCAATCCAACAGGCAATTTGGAAATGGCAATTAGTCTAACATGCAAACTCCATGCACACGGGAATCGAGCCTGGCCGGGAATCGAACCCGGACCCTAGAGGTGCAAGGCGACAGTGCTAACCACTACACCACCATGCCGCCCATGTTCTATCTTATTGTATTTTATTATATTCAACCACGTTGATGAATTTTCCAGCTGTTTTCCAATCTAATTGAATCAGGTTCCGCTGTAATTGTTTAAACCTGTTTAATTAACACGCGACACCTTTTACACAGAATCGTTTTTTTTTTTTAACCCACACTCTTCTTATCAAGCTTGACAGAAGCACTAAATCATAATTGCAATAATTGCCCCACCATTATAATCCTGTTTAAAAAAAAAAAACCACCCAGAACGCTTAATGCACCTATTATCAATACTTTTCCATTCGCGTCTATTTTTCTGAAAAGAAAAGACTTTGAAACCCACTTCCACCTTAACTCATTATCATGCTTCGTCACTCTGGCTCCGAGCTCCTGCCTGCGTTTTGATTAACGCTCCAGCCGTCTGCTTTGAAAGGCGAGAGCTAATGTCCTCTCCGTAACGAGAGTGATTGACTCGCGACGTGAAAGAATGTAATTCTGTTACATTACTGTAAAGGAACTGAGCTCTGCGTCTCACTCTCCTCCATGCTGATGTAAAAACTTCAGAACTTCATGAACTTCATAAAAGTGCCTTATGTGTGTGTGTGTGTGTGTGTGTGTGTGTGTGTGTGCGCGCGTTATTCAAGTTTCCATGAAGGTCTTACAGCTTCATGAACGTCACACTTAACCCGGTTAAGAGCAGGGTGAAGGTAGTGTTGGACTTCACGGAAATGCTGTAGCATCGCCTCGGCGAGAAATAAAACTCGGATCAAAGCTGAGGTTAGAGCCGTGTCCTCGGGACAGAGATTATTAGAAACGGTGAGCATGGGGCGAAATGCCAGATAACAGGATTTTTACCCGGCCTGGTCGCAGTGAGTGAGAGAGAGGAAGAGAGAGAGAGAGAGAAGGAAATAAAACACTCTGTGTTGCGACGTAGAGGGAAATAATCATCAATCTATAGTCATACAGTGGACCCTCGGTTCAAGAACGTAATGTAATTCGTTCCTAAGTTCTGTTCGTGACCCAATTTGGTCGTAGACCGATTCAGTTCTACCCATACAATAGATATAAATGTAAATAGAATGAATCCGTTCACTATAAACAAAATTTAACTTATGATTTATTTTGTTTATGTCACAAAAATTAAAACAAAATATGTAAAAAAATATATATACAAAAGTAATGCAGCACTAAATATAAAACAAATGTACATTAGAGATCAAACACTTCATGTATTCAATGTATTGTTGAATGTTCGTGAACCGAGGTTCCACCGTATACCGGAATTTGTTCCGAAAGCATGTCCTTAAGCCATTTATTCCTCTTACTGTATATCTCAGCTGTAATTGACAGTTTTGTCCATTAAACAGCACCAAAGTGGGTTGTTGTAGGTTGCATCAATTCCATCACCAACATCTTTTTTTTTTCATAACGTCTCCTAAAGTTACTTAAACAAAAAAAGCATGCTGTTTGTCATGCTTTCGAGAAAAGTCAAAAACGCAGCCCTCTCGCGAAAAAGAAAGTTAACAACACATTAATACTGATGACTCCTTGAATAAACGTTAAATAAACTCCATCATCTCCATCAGCTACTGCACACGCTTCCGACGCTGAGTGTTTGCTTGTTACTAAAAAAACAATACCAATCCAAGTTGCTCTCGATCAGGACTCGAGATAAAAATTCTGGGGAATGAAGGAATACAAACGAGTGACATTAACAGAAAATCTCAAGCATAGTACGGTAATGAGACTCTTAGCCGCAGTAAAACATTTGAATGGTGCACACGTTTTAAAGAACGTCATTCTCTGCACAATCAAAAGTCCCTCTTTGACTTGAACGCAAGTCAAATCAACACTTTCTGACCAATCAGAATGCATCGTTGGCGCTGTGTGATGTAAATCTGTCAAATGTATAACAACAAAACTACAAAAAATGTAACATACACACACACACACACACAGACACACACACAAACCGTGCCGTGAAGCCTTCCACATAAATGAATTCTCCGATTACACAATGTTGCTGTAAATAGATACAAATAAAAGGCAGAGGTGAATATTTCTCTTGTTAGTCATGACAGATGCGTGCGAAGCGCCGCACACATCCGCTTTACATATTCAGCGCGCCTGTTAAGGAGTTCTGGCGGGAACCCGAGCGTAAGTCTGGGATCAGCTGAGCTTTTTCCTCGCTGTCGTGTATGACGATCAAAACGAACTCTAAAAGCTTCGATATTTCCGATCCGCCAGCAGCCTAATAAGCACGAGCCGTTCTGTCAGGAAGCATCTCTACATCCCTTCTCCAGCTCTTAGCTTCTGACTTCTCAAATCTGATTGGGCAGGAGGGGGTGTTCAACTAGAACAGGGTCTTGAAGATCGGGTATACAGACACAGAGGTGTAATCGTTAATGTGGGACGGGTTTCTTGAAGTTTGGTTAAGGTTTAAGGAAGGAGTCTCCAGTGTCAGACACAGATTTTTTTTAAATCAAGGCTGTCGTAAAATCAAAATTGAGTTGCACATGACAGTAGATCTTTGTTGTTATAAATTTTAATGCTAATGTTTAATGCTTGGAGGGAAAATTCAGCAACCCTCGTTCCATGCAAAAATATATTCCAATATAAGTTCAGCTGAGACTCGTACAGTATGAAGCTACTGCAGTTCCGCTGAGCTAAATCTTATTGGTATCTTTTAAAATTAAGGCGTATTTGTACAAATTTAACTCTCCTTCCCCTGAACTAGCTGTCACATTTTTTGCAACATCATTCCCATATTCCGTTTGCAATAAAATGTACGTTTTAAAAGTAATTATAACTTTTGTTGTACGTCACATATCAGGAAACTCAAATGCACATTTTGTAAAGCTCCCCTTCCTCAATACACACCAGTAGCACTTCCATATAACCAGCTGTTTTTCTTCAATCATCATTGACCCATGGCATGTTTTTAGTGTTCATCATCCTGGGTTTTTAAGGAAGAGCGCGTTCACTGTACGAAACTGCGTTTCTTTGCAGAGCATGTGCGACAGTCCTCCTTATTCTTTTTACTGCAGCTGGCATCCGCCTCATTTACTTCCTACCACTCTCACGGTCGCGAAATAAACGGTTACAGGAGAGATAGCGAGAGAGGGAACTGTCCGTTACTAGTTAATTGAGCGCTGAAGGCATCGTTCTCCCGGACAGATTTTTAAAAACAGTGTTGTATGTGTGGGAAACGCTGCATTCTTTAATAAACAACACATTGGTTTGTGCTGTTAGAAGAAAAAAATCGATCATAATGTAACAATCATATTCATATAGACAGTTGTCGCTCAGTTTTACAGTAAAGTTAACACAAGTTAATGTTTTTTCATTAACTTGTGTTGTTCTAAATTAGTCCAAAATTCATATGCAGATCATTTATTGGTTATAATCACTGTAGATCTACTTTACACGCTTATTGCGCACTTAAAAAATAATTCAAAGTAACAAATGAATAAACTGAAAGAATACCCCCATAATGGTAGACGTGGAAACGGGATTCGTCTGAGAGGCAATCCTAAACGTCATGCTACTCCCAGCATGCTTCACTGCAGGGGCGGTGCGCTGTCATGAGCTGTTTTTGTGTAGATAATTGACTACTGAATTGTGTAGGTTTAAACAAGGTGGTGTAAAGAACGTGGGGAGAAAACAGAACAGAAGCAACTGTACAGACCGAACGCTAATGCGCACTAGGATGATGTGGACTGCTCAAGGTTCATTAGAGCACTCAGAGAAGATGAGGGTTTGCGAGAGGGAAAACGAGAGGAAGAGAGCGCCGGAGCCGGATATCAGCCTGATTGTAATTAGCGCCTCACAATCACAGTCATCCGACCGCTGGCCACCGTAATCATCCGCGCCGCCGATGCGCTGCGATTATTTTACAACATCCAATTAGATCTTGCGTGGAAACACAAGCTCGCCGCGACTCTGCGCAACGAAAGCGCGCACACAGAGCACCGACCAAAGCCTGAGGTGTGAAACTTTACGATTAAAATGAATTTTTCCATCAAAAACCCTTTCATACGCGCTAACCCGCGGCCATCACTAATGGCTAGCTGGAGAGGTCGATGAGATACGGGCGTGCCGTGGCACTTCAGCCTCGCTCCGTGTCCGGCGAGTGGGAAATGACTCACTCGTACTGCCCCTGCTAACGAGTATCACTCGTCCGCGGAGGAGAAAATGAAGCTATCACTTCCCGCTATCACTCCAGCCCTGATCAGGGAGATAATGCAGGCTAAGAGATAGAATGTGTATGGAATTTCAATAGGTAGATCTCCGGGTGGGCCGTGTTCCTCTCAAGACAAAGCTCACACAAGTTCTGATGCCTTCATTTTCTTTTCCGGCCTTGCAAAGTCTAGTTTCTGTACGGAGGAGTTGTGCGGTGCTCTAAAGCAGCCTTGTTGATGTGAAACGCCATGAGGTTAAACGTGGCTGAATTGCTTCGAAGTTATAGTTTTAGATTTGATTAGCACTAGCTGTGGACGCTTCCCGGATGCACCAGTGATCTGTGCTACTCACTTCCAAGCCCTTTTCTCACCCTTTGTCTTTGTAATATCTTTAGATGCATGGAGCGCCAAGGCGTATAAGGATGGAAAGGGTAAGATGAGACCAGTAATACATAGAAAATGAAAAGCGTATTTATCGCCTGCTCGCTCCTGCGAACGTTAAAATCATTCGAAAAGGCATTAACTGGCAGGCAGCCAGAGATCTTATTTACGCCACGCTGTTGAGCTTCTGTTATTCTGTTGAATAAAACCGATTGAGTCTCGTTTGTGTGGTCACTTTAGCGCGGTTCTGAGTTTTTCTTTTTTTTCCTTCTCTCTTTTTATATAAGAGCCAGAACAAAGAGCCGAGAGCGCCGGCTCCACTCGAACACTCCGAGGCGACAAAAACCCCTTGGAGCGTGATCGTACTCGAGTCATAACAGATGTTATACGTGTTATTTTTCTTCTCATCACCTCCCTCCGTCACACCTACTCCTCACATATGTTCCGTTTGTGTAGGTTACTTGCAGATTGTTAAGAAATGAAAATAAATCGTGTTGCTATTCACAGAATCCGAGGTGGAGATTTGAGGTGTTGGTAGACTTCACTCTCCTCTTTCTCTCTCTTTCTTATTTAGAGGCTGCAAAGTTGGAAAAAAATGAATCGGAATCGTAAAGCGTGCTACGAAAAGCAGGTGTAAAATTTAACGCTTGAAGTATTATCAGTGCTGCCAGGTGTGTGATTTCCTTACAGAATTGCTCTGTGCTCTTTTTTTAAAAATAAATTCTCAACAATATTCTTTATACGTGTAATAAAACAGTAATAAAGCACATGATTTAAGATGAACTAATGATTTTTTTTTTATGATATGAAGGCGTTTTCCATTTAAATTTCAAAGTAGGATATCCTTCCTTCCCATGGGCCGACAGTTTTATTTAACATATGTAACAACATGTACTGTATACTGTAGATTAGTAGTTTAGGGCACAGGATGGGATTTAGCCATAGATTTAGTATTTATTGGAGCATACTATTAACTAGTTTAGTGTGCAAGGTTCAACTTCACCATAGATTTAGTATCCATTAGAGCGTACTATTTAGTAGTTTAGTGTAGGGTGGGATTTAGCTGTGGATTTAGTATCTATTAGAGCAGACTAATTAGTAGTTTAGAGTACAAGGTTGGGATTTAACCATAGATTTAGTATCCATTAGAGGGTACTATTTAGTAGTTTAGTGAAGGGTTGGATGTAGCTGTAGTTTTAGTATCTATTACAGAGTACTATTTAGTAGTTTAGTGTACAAGGTGGGATATAGCTGTGGATTTAGTATCTATTAGAGGAGACTAATTACTAGTTTATTGCAAAGGATGGGATTTGGAATCTATTAGAGTGTACTATTTAGTAGTTTAGTGTGCAAGGTTGGATTTAGCCATAGATTTAGTATCTATTAGAGCAGACTAATCAGTAGTTTAGTGTAGGGTTGAATTTAGCTGTAGATTTATGCTGTTAGAGCATAGTGTTCACTAGATTAGTGTAGGGTGGGATTTAACCATATAGTATCTAATAGAGCAGACTATTCATTAGTTTAGTGCGCAAGGTTGGATTTAGTCGTAGATTTAGTATATATTAGAGCGTACTATTTAGTAGTTTAGTGTACAGTAGGGTGGGATTTAGCCATGGATTTAATATTTATTAGAGCAGACTATTCAGTAGTTTAGTGCACAAGGTTGGATTTAGCCGTAGATTTAGTATATATTAGAGCGTACTATTTAGTAGTTTAGTGCACAAGGTTGGATTTAGCCGTAGATTTAGTATTTATTAGAGCATACTATTCAGTAGTTTAGTGCACAAGGTTGGATTTAGCCATAGATTTAGTATCTGGTAGAGCGTACTATTTGGTAGTTTAGTGTAGGGTGGGATTTAGCTGTGGATTTAGTATCTGTTAGAAGGTACTATGTAGTAATTTAGCGCAGGGTAGGATTTGTCCACTTTAGTTGTTTTGCTTTGCCCATGTAGAAGTGTTATACTGCCACCGGTTCAGAAGTGCCAGCGAAAGCCGTCCACGTCAACACTAAACAAGGAATTCGGTATGGCACGACGAGGCACAAACCACCTACAAACTGCTACCATCCACCTTCTAATTACTTGTGCACTGCTGTGATGTTTTTATAGTCATTGACTACGTCACAATTTCGAGCATGATGGGAAAAAAAAGTGATGGCTGCTATTTCTAGTAGCCTGCTACAAACCACACCAAACTCTGCTAAACGTCCTCACAAGCTTCTTATGAATTAGTGCTCCAGGATCTTCTTGAGGAATGCGGAAGGTGGCGACTATGGCGCAGTTACAGTACAACATTCTCAGGTACAACAGAGCAAGAGCTTCTTCCATTATTGACAATAATGATAGACAATATTACTACATGTGTTAATGTCAGACACGTTTTGTTGAAAGATAGAAATGTAAATAGAAAAAGTTGCTACCTAAGCTCCCTACTGATCTCAATCGAATTGCTTTGTTACTTTTTTTCTGGAGGTTTTTGAAGGAAGCTTCATTATTTTCACAGTGGGAAGTGACCTGAAAGTCTTCCAGAACTCACCTTAATAGAAGTTGTAATGTCCTGCCGCAAATTGCGATGGCCTCAGGAAGGCTCGTGATTACAATCTGACAAACCGCACGGCCTCGTAATCAAGTGTCCGTCACCTGGGCTCGGCCGCGCTCTCGGGAGCCGGGGAAGATAGAGCGCTGCCAGTCGAATACTGCTTTGAAAATTAATGAGCTGCCATGCTGGCTGACGCACTGTTATCTCACACTTCCTTTTGTTTGCTGCGCTGTGTATCGGTGGGAAGTCAGAACTCAGGAAACGGCACGTCAAGGGGATATAAAAGCCTTTTGAAACGATCACGTAAAGCGAACTTATCGTAGATGCTGAAGTGAGTTTGGAAAAGACTCCTCTATTCACTGCGGGGAGATAATGAGCCCTTATTGGTGCTCCTGAATCTGCTTGCAGGTCTCTTCTTACTCTCTTTGTTGGCACGAATATACGAATATATACGAGCATTAAGATCTAACGTAAAGCGATGTGTGTGTATGTGTATGTGTGAGTGTGCATCCACTGGGGCTATTTAATTACCAGCCAATAGCAGAGCTAATTTATTCCCTCCTGCTCGCTCTGGGGACGTAGTTAGAGTTTATACACTTAATCATTGGCGATGGCGTCTCAAACACACGCACCCTGATGAGGGGAGTTTTATTCGACTGGCCCCTGGAGTCGTACCTTCAAGGGCCTCATGGGTTGAACAGTGTTTACGTTCTCCATGACGATTCTCTTCTTCCCTGGAGTAATGGTCTTTTATACCACGGCAGGAAAAAAAAAAAACTTTTTACACTGTGGTTTCGCAAACTTTCAGTAGAATAAGAGTTTCAAAACTATCCTGAGTAAGAATTAAGGGTCTGAGCGGCATAATTATTTTTATACTCGCAAAAAGTTATGTACTGTATGTTATGTACCCGTGGGAGTTTATTGTTTATAATTGTTGTCACATTATTATATTATTAGCCCTGAAAGAAACAATACTGGTGATCTGAGATGAAGAACAGGAGAGAGTACAGGATGGTTTTGTACACCACGTAACTGGAGTTCTACAGCTTAACACTTTGATTGCAAAATGAGATATCTCCACTTTGGCACTTTTGAGAAAGAAAGCAACATTGCAGCAAGTATTGCAAACTGAATAGAGAATGTTAGTGCAAACTGTTTCGAGTCACAGGGATTTTAAAAAGCACAAATGCAAAAATATGACATCAAAATGGTTCGGGTTGTATCAGTCTGAATTTGGTGTGATTTCGCTAAATGCTATAAGTCTACTTCAAATAGTTTTGTCACAATGGATAATTTATGCAAATCCATTAAAAAAAATGATAGGTTTTAATAACAATAATAATAAAATCAAATTCATGCTTTAATTTTTTTATAGCAGCAAATGGTTAGCAAAGGAACAAAGTATTGAGATTTGGTTCCAAACAAACTTTTTTAATTATAAAACTGTTAAAGATCAGGGCAGCACAGTGGCTTAGTGGTTAGCACTGTCGCCTTACACCTCCAGAGTCCGGGTTCAATTCCCATGTCTGTGTTCTCTCCATGCTTGGTGGATTTCCTCTGTGTACTCTGGTTTCCTCCCACATTCCAAAGATTCATGATAGGCTGATTGGCGTTCCTGAATTGCCTGTAGTTTGTGAGTGTGTGTGTGTGTGTGTGTGCCCTGCGATGGATTGGCACCCCGTCCAGGGTTTACCCCACCTTGTGGCTCCAGGCCCCCCTGTGACGACACTGTACACAGGATAAAGCAGAATAAACAATGAGTGAGTCAGAAGAAACATTAAAAACAATACAAAAAGTATAGGTTTGGAGAACACAGTAGGTTCCTTTAATCCACCTCATCTATCTCATCTCTCTCTTTTTTTTTTTGTAAATGGTAAGATGAAGTGCATTATGGCATCCTAAATCCCACAAAACCAGCACTAGTGATAGTTTAAAGTTCTTAAACAAAGAAAAAAAAAAGGTATACAGTATAGTGATCTTTCTGGGGAGATTTGTGATGTTGATTGCCCGGGAAAAAGTTTGCCAAAATGAGTGGAGGTCAAAAAATGGTACTTATCTCATTTTGCTGTCAAAATGATCGCCAATATTGTCTCCTTATATGTCCACGGCACAGGCGTGACCTGTAACAGGGTCTTTTACAGGTTTCACATGTGGTGTGAAAGAGTCATTTATGTACAGTAGCCTTCATTAAAGGAGTCTCCAGTGTCAGTGATTTGTAGCGGTCAGAGGTAAAGCTCTGCATTTAAGTTTGCACTCATGATCTTTTATCCACGGGTCTATTGCTGCGTAGATATTGAAACAGGAACCACAGTTACATTACATGATAGCTTTATATATAATGTACATTTTGTAGTAAGCAGGATGTTACCAATATTTACACTTTTGATTCACTTTAACTTTATAATACAGATGTTTCTCCAGTGGTTACAGAAGTAGATTTGATTATTTTCATTGTTTCAACTACTCATTGTGTAAACACACACTAAGTGTTAAAAGTGTGCAAAAAATGAAACCGGCTTTAATAAGAATCCGTTCGGTCTCTTGGCTGAAATCAAGCGCCGTTGTGTGAACACCTACGTGTGAATCACAAAAACAGTTCGGGGAAAGTGTTAAGGTGCTGGCGTCCTGTTTCCCGTGCAGACGTGAAGGAAGTGTCAGCCGCAGCGTGCCTGCTGAAATCTGTCTCCTGTTTTGCCATGGGGCCGTTCTCATCCAGCGCGGCGGCGTCTCCACGCCCCCCCCGCCCCCCCCCTCCCAGCCCCCTTTCATAAGCTGACAAAGAACTCAATGTCATCACACATTCAGTATCGTCAGGTTTTTTTTTGTTTTTTTTTTAAGAAAGATGCTTGAGGAATATTGCAGAGCCTCCAGTGCTGCTCTCTCTCTCTCTCTCTCTCTCTCTCTCTCTATCTCTCTTTGTCTCTGTTTCATCCACTGCAGTAAATGATTCAACAGAAGTATATCCTGTAGGATTATTCACACACACACACACACAAACAGAGAGACAGAGAGAGAGAGACTTCCAGGAACTAAAACCGGTGTTATTCAGGATTTTATCCTTATCATCTAACATGATAGTCATGTCTCGACATGGAGGTAATCCTTGCGTTAAGGCGTTCAGTGTGTTTCTGCACTTTTCACACAAGCATGCTACACTTCGTCGTACTCTACACCAAATTGTTTTTTAGTTCTTTTTTATTCCATATGAGTCTTTAAGGGTCGACACTTTAAGCAGAAGTTTTCCCCAAACATGTCCTGGAGTTTTGGCCAGGCTAATGCGTTATCCTCGCTTTGTAATGTCTAGTAGTATGGTTCATAATGTTTTGAGTTTACTGCTGAGAAACACACTCTCACTCGCTCACATCGTCTATACCGCTTTATCCTGTATATCCCAAGTAGGACACGAGGCGGGGTACACACTAGACAGGGTGCCAATCCGTCGCAGCTAAGAAATACAATCACTCGTTGATTGTGCAGAATAACAGAACACAGTTATGAGAGTAAAAACTCGCTTTATTTCTGTATATGATCCCTATTACAGTATCTATATCATCTCGATTATATTTCTCTATGTAATCCCGTTACACTAATGCACTTATCCCAGTGTTTCACTAGTGCTTGGATACAAATGTAGAAAGTTTTCTCAGTATGATCACGTCAGAAACGCAGGCCTCCCGGGAACTCCTTTAATGACTTTTCCAAGCATGTGGAAATCGCTTGGAGCGAGGTCAGGACTGTACGGTGTATGTGGCAATAACTCCCACCCGAGTTCCTGTGGTGTTAGTGAATGATCGTGTGTACAGGTCCCACAGACAGATACGTCTCTTCCTCAAATTGGCGACAAGTTATCCACGCTTTTCAAGGATTGATTCAGGTGCTGAATGTTTAGCGGGAACATGTGTGCCCCGAGTCACCTCGGCCGGGATCATCATTCATGGACGTTCGACCTGCTTTAAAACGTTTGCACCATTCAAATGTTTTACTGCGGCTAAGAGCCTCATCGCTCGGAGGCCACAATGCTAGCTGAGACATGACGGGAATCTCATTTTGTTGGAATGAACAGGTGACTAAGAGCATCCGATGCAGGACCAGATGTCCCTACTGGAACGAGGAAATGCGATTCAGAAATGGAGGAGCTGTCGGACGTTCATGCTTGAAATGAAGCACAGACTAAAGATACATTCAGGAAATGCTTGGGTATAAAAATCTGGTTTGTTTTTGTGAGAGACACAAGTTTTAGCGCCTCACCGACCGCCATCCAAACAATACGGCAGCTTTCCCGAGACGCGGAACTATTTTCATATCCCTAGCGCTTACCAGTCGATAGGCCATGGAAAATAGCACTGTGTAAATCTGTGAGTGTGTGTGCGATCTTGTGTGTGTGTTTAAAAATGAGGTGCTGAATAAGAGCGAGCTTTTTCTTTTTTTTTCATTGTTTCATTTCTTTTTGCGAGGTGTGAAATTTTAATGGAATAGTCGAGCTCGGGGAAGGCTAATGGCTTTCTCACTCCCACTTAAACAAGCCTGTGTGTGTGTGTGTGTGTGTGTGTGTGTGTGTGTGTGTGTGTGTGTGCGTGCCTTAAAGGTTTGCTCATCATTTTGCAATGGTGGCTTTACTTAATGTACTCACATGCATAAAAAAGCGCAGCGAGTATTCCGCCTTTTCCATCTCCATAAATTACGCTGCGGAAGACGTGGCGATGGATGTAATGGCTTCTGACAGACAGCCATTTGCTCTCGCAGCATCATAAATGTGTGCGATGACTTTAAATTGATTTTCCTTGTTTTCCCTTTCACCGGGTGGAGTGGCTTACCGCTCGGCTCGGCTGCTCGTGAGTCTCGCCGCCGGCTTCCTCTGATGTTCTTTTTGATCACATCCAGCAGCTCCGTCACTCCATGGTCATGCGGCGTTGGTCAAGTTATGAGTGCTAACCCCGCCTCTAACATATCTTCTCATATGACATTCTTATGAAGCTGGGGGAAAAAATAAAGCCAGCTAAAGTTAACATAAAGGTTAACATTTTCTCTAAAGGTGTGAAATTCTGGATTCTGATTGGTCATTTTCTATTACAGCGTAAAATCCGCACATTCTAATATGTCATCGTTTCTATAGCCACGGTTTATGCATAAAGACTTGCGTGCATGGGTTAAAAAACATGTAATTGTCGATATGGTTTAAGAAGGAGTCTCCAGTGTCAGAGGCAGAGTCGTAACTGTTAAAGAAATGTCCTTTCATCAAACACAAGTCTCTGATCTTATCCAAAGTGTGTGTGTGTTAATGAAAAGGATGAAAAACCCCTCAGATAATACATTTCCATTTCACATGCCCAAATGCACCTTTTTAATGTCTATGTAAATTAGCTAATGCTAAGCCACACCCATTCAGAGGACAGAAAAGCTGAGAAACAAGTCGGAGGCGGGATATCTTCTTAAATGAGGTCACACTGAAATCTGATTGAGCAGTACAAAAGTGGAAAAATTGGAAAAAGGGAAGAGGATTTTGTTTCTTTTTTCCCCCGTGTTTTGTTTATACACGCTCACTGGTTGTCGAAACATGATTAAAAAATTAATTTTGCATAATAAGTGGCCTTTAATGGCTGAGGAGTTTACACTTTGTGCTGTATCATTAGGTACAAGCTGCGACAGTGAGAAAAATGAACTAACAAGCTTTATGGACATTCCACAACATTAAATGTAACCATAAATCAGATGTAAATTGTAATCGCGAAAACATTACAAGGATAAAAGACTCTGGAACCTGCTGTTATGGGAAAATAATCAACAACAGGGTATTACAGTGGTAACGTTAACTCAATGTGTTAAAAGGTATGGATGTGTAAAGACGTTAGCTAGCAAATTCCTGAACTGCTACCAGTTATGACAATCAATTAATTCGATTCATGATTGGTTGGTTTTAGATTTGATCCAGATGCAATTGATTTGTTTCAATTTGGTGAGTCAGTTTAGCGAGTCATGTTGCGCGGAATATTTCTAATTTAAACTATATCTTAGACATTGTGACCGGTTTCTAGGCATGTGTATCATTGTAACTCTGATGTCAGACTCATGCATTGTAAATGTTATCCCAGACACTCTCCCGAATCATTTTTTTTGCATGATTTATTTTTTAAATAATGAATGATTAATGAATGTAGCTGCTTTGCTGGATGAATTAAGAAAATACCAATCATTCCACCACTGTTGGTTAGTAATGACGTGCAGTAGCATCAGTTTAGCCTCAAATTCATCAAGGAATCAAATCAACATGACAATACGTACAATACTCAAAAAAAAGTATCGCAATAGTACTTTACGCCGTCTTATCAGTGTATCACATTGTCCAGACGTGCAGTACGTCAGTTCTTCAGAAGGTCAGCGTTATCGTAAGCTCTCGTGCCGAAGGACGGCGCGGCGCGGCGCTGGTATCTGCGAGCGATCGGATCTCTTTGTCTTGGTGCCGCCGAGCGTCGGATCAGGAGGGCTGGTTTAAATGCAGACGAACACAACACACCGGCTCTGGCTCGGCCGGAGTCTACAGGGGATTCCAGCGAAAGGTCATCTAAATGGAGCTCGGACCAGCGCGGCCACACGGCTGAGCGCGAGCCAGGCTGCGTTGTGCGGCCAAAAGGCTTCGCGTGACACAGAAATAAAGAGCGAGTTCAACACAGCGAGGCGAAAGCAGGCCAACTCCTTTACAAACTCAAATCCTGGAGCTTCTACGAGCCGCTGTGTAAATGTTCCATGGTTAAAGAGTTTAAATCAGAGCAAAGTGACGCTGAACTCTTTAAATCGTTGCTCTTCTTGAAGTAGTGTTTTGCCACATGAATGTTACTTCTTGCAGTTTTAGTTCGACTTTGAAGGTTTGAAATCTGAAAGGTCTTTTCTTCTCTCGTCACTCACATGAGCTCAGCTTAGCATCCAGTCATTTCAGTTTAACATCAAGTTCATCAATGTATAAAAAAAAACAAGATCAAGACCATGACCCCAACATGTGACACAAGCTCAGTGCGCAAGCTTGGCCCAAAATGATCTGCATGAAATATGTACAAGAGCTCAGTTTGGCTAATTTGCTAAGAGGGATTGTGAGTAACAAAGTACAAATACTCTGTTACTAAACGTAAAAAAAAAATTCTGTTTATCTGTACTTTACTTGAGTATTTTCTATATGTGATGCTTTTTACTTCTACTCGCTACATTGTTTGATGAAAACCCTGTAATTTTACTTTCTGCATCTTAAATAGAGACTCGTTACACCATACCGTGCCCGAAGTTTCACCCCACGTGGGAAGGACAGGCACAAAACAATTCCACCAGTCCAGTGGCAGGTACAGCGCTGATTGGCTATCGCACCAAAATGATTGACGGTTACCTGGGCAACGGATCCCGCTGTTGCGTGCACTTGTCAAACTGGAATTAGAAGCGATCTATCTAGCTACAGTAGCTAACATAGGGAGCAAAAGAGTTGCGAACTCTTAATTTACGTTCGATTTATGTTTCAACCCAAAAACAATGTGTTATTTATAACAAGCTTATAATTATAATTTTTAGTTTTGTCCTTTAACCTTATTGTATTCTGTTTGCCTGCTGTGTGTCCATGTGTCCAACTTGCATTATAGAGGGTAATCATCAGGGAGCACCCGATACAATACCTAGGTGCGGATATGATTTGTATTGCGATTTTGTTAGTATCAGTATTTTGTAAATATCCCGAATGAGACTAATAGAATAGAGAATTCTATTATTCTTATTTTTCTTTTAATTTTCCACAGTTTTGAACAAACTTAGGAAATAATTTGTTTGTGCCACATGGCAGCTGTTCTCACTGCTAATGTGTGAATAGTTTTAAGTGCACCACCTGTAGGATTCTAGGGGAACTGCAACATTTTAACATATAAATACATTTTTTTTAAATAGACTTTGGAATCAGTGTGGCGATACATGAATAGCGGCACAAATAAAGTCATGATACGTAACTGAATCGCCCATCTATTGTACCAATGGTAGCACCTACCTACCTCAGCTACTGAACTAATAAAAGCTCTTCATATAATTCATATAAAATTTTATTAAATTAATGTTTCCAACATATCGACTTCGCTTAAAATCTTTCTTTGTAGAGTAGTTGTACTTTTGTATTTAAAGTACTGTACATTGTAAGGCACATGCTTCAATTTGAGGAAGGAATTTGAAGTGGCACTTCTACTCGTAGTGGAGTACATTTTTGGCAGATACTTGTACTTTTACTTGAGTGTTGAGTTTGTGTACTCTGACTGCTTGCTTCGCTAATACCGGGTTAGACTTGCATCACCTGAAAAAGCTAACTTCCGTAGCAGAATAGCAGAAAAGTATGGTTTCTGCAGAAAGAAAATCTTCAGATGAACCACTTTTAGTTTCACACAGAAATATGAAATTCATATGAATGCTTCATTTCTGAACTTCTTCACTTTTGCTTGTGCATTTACTTTTTGCTTAACACTCTGTCCGCTTTAGTGACTGTTCCCTACAGACTACAGAGTGCATTCTGGGTGCTAGGCTATAGTATTTGGATGCTAACCCATCTATTTATAAAGCATCCCGTGCGTACAATTATTGCGTGATATAATTGTATGAACAGGATGTAAATCATATAATTATTACAGCGTGTGTAATGCCTTGTAAAATGATTATAACATGTTATAAATGTGTCAGCCTTAGTTACAGCCAAGAATTGGAATTTAATAATATTTAAACATTTATAAATAAATGAATTTCCTTCAATTAAAAGTACATTTAGTACAAAATACATTTTAACATATTAAATGTTTATAAATAAATAAAGAAATGAATGAATATCCATTTGTTGTTCTAAATCTTAGTCCACTGTCTACAAAATATTCTTTGTCATTTATCATTTCTGATCCTTCTGGGCTATAAATTAGAGCCCCATGACTTTTAGATTGCTTCCAAATTAACTGCAGGATAAACGATTAACGACTCGGTTAGGAGAATTTGTTACAACGTCGTGCAGATTTTTTTTTTCCGCCAGATCTCTGGCCTTGAGATTGAGTGTTGAATTTTTAAACAGAATGAAATTAGTATGCTCGCTGAACCGCGCCAATAGCTCCAGGGCGCGCCGTTCAACTCGAAAGTAAAAAATAAAATAATACGGCGGCAGCCTCGAACACTCGTGCGTGTGCACGTTTAGGTTGTGAAACACTCTGCTGAAGGTGCGCTGTTTGGATAATGGCTTTCCTTGCTGTAGGGAAGCATGAATAACTCCTACATTCCTCATCCTGCCAGCGCGCAGCTCGGGGAGCGCAACCCGAGAGCCGAGACGCGGCCCACGCCTGGCGTTCCTCCCGACCCTCCCGTTCCTGCCGTTCCGACACGGCCCGAATTAAAGGGGTTGCGTTCGATTTTTATCATCAAAGGGAATTAGCGACTGTAAATGGAAGCAGAAAGCGGTTCCCCTGGGTTTCCTTTGTACTCTGTTTTAATCAGACCTTCGCTTCCTGTGCGCTGATGAAATGACCCGCGGGAATGAAGGGACCACTTTTAGCAGTGTCTGTCTCTATCTCTCAGCCTGCCTCTCTGTCCGTCTCTCTGTCTGGCTTTGTCTGTCTCACTGTCTTTCTCTCGCTGTTTTCTCTGTGTCTGACTCTCTTTCTTTCTCTGTGTCTGTTTCCCGTTTGTCTCAGTCTGTCTCTTCTGTTAGTCAATCTGTCGCTCTGTCTGTCTGACCACCTGTCTCACCGTCTGTCTGTCTGACCATCTGCCTGTCTCTGTTTCTGTTTATTTGTGTCTGTTTCTCTGTCTCTTATCTGTCTCACCGTCTGTCTAACCATATGTCTCTATCATCTGTCGATCTGTCTGTATGTCTCTGTGTTTGACTCTCTGTCTGTCTCTGTGCCGGTCTCTCCATCTGTCCCTTTGTCTGTCTCTTTATTTGTCTCTGTCTGACTTTCTGTTTGCCTGACCATCTGTCTCACCATCTGTCAGCCTGCCTCTCTGTCCGTCTCTCTGTCTGGATTTGTCTGTCTCACTGTCTTTCTCTCTCTGTTTCCTCTGTGTCTGATTTTCTTTGTCTGTGTCTGTTTCCCCGTTTGTCTTAGTCTATCTCTCTGTTAGTCAATCTGTCTCTCTGTCTGTCTGACCACCTGTCTCACCGTCTGTCTGTCTGACCATCTTCCTGTCTCTGTTTCTGTTTATTTGTGTCTGTTTTTCTGGCTCTATCTGTCTCACCGTCTGTCTAACCATCTGTCTCTGTCTGTCTGTCGATCTCTCTGTTTGTCTCTGTGTTTGACTCTCTGTCTATCTCTGTGCCTGTCTCTGCATCTGTCCCTTTGTCTGTCTCTCTATTTGTCTCTGTCTGTCTCTCTGTCTGACTTTCTGGCTGCCTGACCACCTGTCTCACCATCTGTCTGTCTGTCTCTTTGTCTGTGCCTCCAGTTGGCTCTCCATCTTTTTTTTTCTGTGTCTCCCTGTCTGTCGCTTTGTCTGTCTCTCCTTCAGTCTCTCTGTTTGTCTCTCTGTGTGTCTCTTTGTATTTCTCTCTCTGTCTCTCTGTCTATATCTCCGTTCGTCTCTTTCCATCCTCCTGTGTCTGTCTCACCTCATACTATAGAAGGAGCTTATAGAGCTTATATAGCTTAAAGAGCTTATCACGTCTATCGGTTTTACTCTGTGCCACAGATTGAGGTGAAGCAGGACGCAAGCGCAGACATTTCTTTAATACTGTGGTTTTCTCATTAAAAAGAGCTGAAATGAAATTCAAACAGAAACACAAGAACTAGTTAGGCTAAAGGCTGAAGCTAGTTTATATGTTTCTGTTACACAGTAAAAGTGTAAACAGTGTAAACAGTGTAAACAGCAGTCACGAGTCCACAACAAACTGAAACATGGACTTTAAATAAATTACACTAGCTGATTAGTGTGGTGAAGTGAATCCTGGGAATTAAGAGTCTTACAGAACAGAAAGATGAGCGGAAACCGTGACATTTAGGAGTTACACTGAGATTAGATAAAAATGCTATGCTATAAAACGCTATCTACTCATTTTTACACTTTAGCGCTTAGCGATGTATGGCTAAACTACCCGATTGACACGATGTAACTCTAACGATGTAAGACCTTTAGGCTAGTTGGCGTCCTGTCAGTGGCTAAACCATGCTAAGACTCTCAAAAGACACTTTTACTGGAACTCTGAACATAAACAGCGTTAGCTAGCGAAACATCTCCTTAAGTTAACACATGACATACAGTAGCTTGATGTGGTGTTAGCGAGCTACAGTAGTTTCTTGATGTAGTGAATATGTACATGATGTTGGTTTGTTATAGCAATATAAATGATGTTTGCTAGCTAACGGGGCCTGTTAGCAAGTTAGACATGTTACGTTCTTATCTAGCTCATAGATATAGACTTTCACAAACAAAATATAAATATAACATACATTAATATTAATGATTATAACTAAACATTTTAACTGCTCTTATCATACATACAATAGGTAAGCCGAGTTTCTTTGACAATGTAAGTTATTATTTATGAGTTTATGACAGATATGGCTTTCAAACAAGATTGGAGTGCTTTACAAACATGATGCATTATTTAGAGATATATACAGTAAGAGTGTGTTATAATAAAAGAAGCAACGCCAGCTGGAGTGGTGTTACTGTAACTCCTCCCACTGATGTCGATTATACACTCTATCTATTTATAGTTATAGTTATCTTTTTTTATCTTTTGTGTTCAATGTGTAAACAACCCTGAAGCTTTACTGTTAAAACTTACATCAATTGTTAAAGGTCCCATATTTTACTCTTCCTTTAACAAGGTAACACAGGTCTCAGAGTTCTTCTGTCCCTCAGTGAGACATCTCCCTCAAACTCCCTTTATTTCACTCCTCCTCTAAATGCACCATTTCAGTGTCTATGTAAATGAAGTCCTGCTGAGCCACACCACTTCAGAGAACTCTGAAGTAGAATTCTGGGGGAGGGGCTCTTCTCATATGAGGTCACAATAGGAGGAACAATGAATTCACTTGACCTGTCTCAATGTCTAATCATGTCTAAAAAGTGAAATTTATAAAATATGTGCCCTTTAAGTAAACATCCTTTCAATTAAATCTTGTTTGTAAGTCAGTTTAAGTGCTGAAATGATAAACAATCAGATCAGATGTATAAAGTGTACACTGTGTAT
>JAQMYL010000005.1:25773278-25785931 GCA_030014365.1 Clarias pachynema | reverse complement strand
ATATATAATACGCCACTCATAGTCCTGTCTGCTATCAGACCGAGCTCAGTGATCAGACGCAAGTTTTAATTTCCTCAGACTTGGAGTTGGTGCAGCTTCAGCCTGACTGGCTGGCGTATCGATCCGCCAGTCAGCGTTGAGTTTCTTTGTCTGTGACCCTCGGGGGAATAAGATGATTTCAGTCGTCCTGTTTAACTGATCCGTCTGCCTTTATTCAGCATAACCTTGAAATGCGGCTGTCATCCGAACCGACCCTGAGCTCGTCCACCTGAAGCGCATGCGCCCTTATGCGGGACGGCCAAACGGAGCCATAACAACAGAGCACTTCAAGAAGGACGTTCGGAGTTCATGTGAACAATTTAACACTAGTAACAATGCAACAACTAGGTGGGCTCCTGTTGTTACCAAAAACTAAAAAAGAAAGTGTGTATTACTTTTTCCTGGACATCTTTATGAGGAGCGTATCGTCACGACTGTCAGATTTAAACAGCGACGCCCACGTCTTGACCCCTAATTGTGGAAAGAAAAAAACATGATAATAAAAATATAATCATTTCCTCGCTGCTGTTTCATGTAGCTCTGTTTGCTATGCTGTTTCATGTCGCTGTCTTTGCTAATCCGGTGATTCGAGCTCCTTTTAAATTCGCTGTTGGCTGCTACACGCACATCGTGTCTTTGATTCGTCTCTCTCTTTCATTCTTCACATCTCACACATATACACACACAAACACTCACACTCTCACACACACCTGGCAGAAGGACAGAGAGATTTGCATCCTTTATTTCACTCTGCCAGCTCGCCGCGCGTGTCTCGGATGATTTCCCTTTAAGTCGAACCTTCTCTTTAGCAGCTTCACAGACGGGAAAAGCCCCGGTGTAAACATCTCCTCTACACCCTGGTCAGAAGGTGTCGATAAATTTTCGACAACAACGGCTCTGACAGATCACAGGCGTGTTTATTAATTCTGCTACGTTATCGTTTTTTATGCGTAACAGAGTAAGAGCTCATGCACTGGTACGTGAACACACACACACGCTTCATAAATCATAATGAGACCGGTTTCTGTAAAGAGGTGTTTACTTGACATGCACGAAAGGAGTCTCCAATGTCGGAGGTGAAGAAAAGAGCTTATGCTAAAAAATTCTAATTACTTCACATAATATACATTGTTTGCAAAAGTTTGTGAACCCGTTCTCGATTACATTAAATGACGTTTGTTTGTCTCGGTTGATTTTTGCATGGGATATATATTTTTGTAGAATATTTTTATAGTCATATTGTAGCCTATTTTAAATATGTACAGAAACACTGGCACAGAGGTAAAGGTTACAGCTGTAATGACATTTAAATGAGATTATTTTAATCTAAAACAAAATGGTATTTTAAAGGTCCCATATTTGACTTTTTCAACACAGGTATGAGAGATCTCAAATACCCCTCAGAAATCCTTCTAAATACACCATTTCACTATTTTGGTGCATAAAAAGTGAATTTTGCATAAAAATTCACTTACTGTACGTCGGTCAGTATTTGTAAATATACACATTAAGTAGTTTTTATCTTTTTATTATTGTTTTTATAAATAACACTTTGCCCTTTTTGCAAGGTATGAGGATCAGTCAAAAATTATCCGCACTCTGGCTCAAGAATCATACTTTTTCGACATAATCTCCTTGCTTTTCAATACACTTTGTCCATCTGTCAACAACCTTCCGTATTTTAAAAATTTTAGGCTGAGCTGCAACCCACGAACACACCGTCATCTTCACTTCTCCATCAGAAGCGAGTCTTCGTCCTGGTAGGGCCGCTTTCAGGGAACCAGACAGGTAAAAGTCTGTTGGAGCGAGATCAGGACTATATGCAGGACGCTTTAACACTTCAGAATGTCTTAAAGGTTTTCGCAGAGTGCTGACGGTATTGATTGATTTAGGGCAGAAGTGTGCAGACGTGCATTGTCACGCGAGATCATGATGCCCTTGGATATCGGCATTTAGTCTGAAGTTTCAGCTCTTCAATAAGCATATTTTTTTCCTGATTGTGTTCCACTACTGGTCCTTAACAATCCCAGACAACTGTAAGCATTAATGAATTTTCCAGCTGATGTTTGACAGTCGCCTTGAACGGAAAGCGCTGATGAGAAGTTTTAATATAACCGGAGTGAGGATAATTTTTGACTTAAAAACAGTCAGTTACAATGTCTCAGTAGCTTTACTTTACTTGCTGAACTCAACATTTTTTGCAGGTCTCTCTCTCTCTCTCCTCATATGTTTTCTGTCTGAACCTGAATGTCATTCGCTCACAGCGTCTCGCTCCGAACACATGGTGATTTATCTGTTACTGGCGTTAGCGCGATGCCAGACGTGCCCTCTCTGGCCTCTTTGTCACGGCGAACGCGGCGTCCCAGCGGGTGAGCGGCGTGTTTTCGGGCGCCCGAGTCGGGCTGACGTGACCAACCAGCCAGAAAATCAGCAGTGGCGTGCCCCAAATGCCCACTGACAGCTTTTCATGCTCGGCGTCACTCGTTCCAGCCGCTCGCAGCACCTCTGCACACTCCGGCTCGCTCATTTATCTCTCACTCTCTCTTTCACCTACACACACCGTAACAAGCCTGTCCCCCACTCCCATCACCACAGCTGATTGATTGATTTAGTAACAGGGAAGATTCATGTACAGTACCAGCTGCTTCTGTATGTGTGTGAGAAGCACGAGTATAAGGTGTTACATCTACTATTACAAGTCATGTAACATGAATTTGTACATGCCTTATTAGATATTATGCATATATGAGGAGACATCGTAATGCGCTATGGACCATGACATCGACAGTCATATACATACATGAACTACTGTATAAGGATGAACTTAAAGCTGTGATTTAAAGCTGTGATTTACTCAATAAAAAAAACTTCATTAATGAAATGCCAGACTCTTGACAAGGAAGTGAGGTGTGGTGAGGAGTTTGTTAAATAAAAACAGAACGTGTGCTCTCAAAAAATGCAAACATTTGCCTTGAAGTGTGTAAATATTCCTGAAAAACTGTAACAGTATTCAAAGCGTGAAATTCGTCCTGACAGCCGGTGTGAGTGAAATAGAGACTCGCGCGGGCTGCTTTATGTTTCATCCTTTCCTTCAAAGGGACTCGGGTTTAGAATAGCCAAGGAAGAAAGGGAATAAAAGTGTTGAAAAAATATTCGGTTCTGGGAAGGAAAAGACGTTGGAACACGCACATACAGACATGCGCACGCGTCCGTACGTGTATGCGGGCCTACGTATCTCGTTGCTGCTGCTGTTGCGGTGGCGGTGAAGCCATTGTTACTTAGGAAGAAGAGGCAAAACAACAAAGCAGGTGCTATCGCTCGCTCCCACGCAGTGCCTCTTCTCATTTGTTTGCCGTTTTATTTTCAGGAGGCTAATGCGATAAGAGCTCCGGCACGTGCCGTACTGCATGCCTGAGTCACACAGACACAAAGAGAGAGAGAGAAAGAGAGAAAGAGAGTGCGAGAGCAAGCACTCGGCCTAATTTCCTTTAGCGTTCACAAAATCTGCAAAGTCCTGCGCTATCCGTGATAAATGCTAAGCTGCTCTTTGGCTATGTTCACGTTACCGCTAATCCAGTTTTCTGCAGAATTTGATCTTTTTCGATTCCGACCCAAGTGATGACAGTATCGAGGATCCACAGATAGAGCGCATCTGTCATCATGGCAGTAAAGTTCAAGTGTCTCTCAGCACAGCAACAACTATTCTTTCTATCTGGTGCCCCAGCTTACCTTGTCCTGTATAAAAAGGGTTTTGAAGCTGTAGCTCTGCTCTAGTCATTGCCATCTTGGCAGGAACTGACTCCACCTAAAACATGGTTCATCCATAAATGGGCAGAACAAGTACCTGGCTATGTATATGTTAACATGGCTTTGCATTTGATTGAACTCCATCATGAAACCTAGATTTGCTCAGAATTACGGTAAAATTATAGCCTGAAGTGCTCACTTGGAAGTGGTTCGCTAGTAAACTGGAAATCATGATGGATGATGGATAAAAGAATGTTTTGTTGTGTAATTGGGGTAATTGGGTTGCTGTTCCTGTTTTTCATACTTAAGATATAATAGAAATTTTGTATTAGGAGAGATGCTTTAATAAAGCATTGGTTAAAGTGGTAAATTACGGTTGCAGCGAACAAGTGGGTTTTAGAGTTATAGCTTTCAAAACAAGTGCTACTTCAAATCTGAATTTTGTCTTCTGAAAAATCTTTAAAGGAACAAACTGAACAACCACTTCAAGTTCTAGGTGGAGTTGTTGTTGTTGTTGTTTTTCTAACTCTACAGTATATAAACTGACTCTGTATTTAAAAAAAAGTATAGCACTGACACAAATATATGACCATGGCCTATATTATGTATTTATAATTCAATACGAAGTCCTGTGTGCTTTAGATGTTTATTTCTTCTTCAGTGGTTAAGGCATTGGACTACAGTTCAGAAGGTTCTAGGTTCAAATCCCACAACCACCAAGTTACCACTGTTGGGTCCTTGAGCAAGGCCCTTAACCCCTCAACTGCTCAGATGTATAATGAGATAAAAAAAGAAGAAAAAAAAGAAAAGTAAGTTGCTCTGGATAAGGACGTCTGCCAAATGCCGTAATGTAAATATTCATGAAGTGTACAAATACATCGACTTCATTAATCATGCTAAGAGAGTTCTAACCTATGTTCTGGGGTAAAACGCTCAACTGACATTCCAATTGAAGGAGAAAAAAACATGGCCAGGTTTAAGTTTGTCAGTAATTAAATGAAAATCAGTGTGTACGGTATGTAGACGATTGTGAGTGAAAGGAAAAGCCTGACGATAGTGCAGTAAAGGGAGTGTCTGACGACGGACGAGGAAACGTATGCTAGGTAATAATTGCTCTTTCAGACTCTACACATTATTTGTTTGGTGTTTCTTGTTTGGAAGTTTCCTGTGAGTTATTGGTTAATCTTTAGCGGAAGGAGTCTCCAGTGTCAGGGCTTCCCGATGCAGGTCATGAGTGGTGCGTGAATACGAGCTCTGGCTGCAGTCTGATCTGGCTTCACATTTCTGTGGTGCAACATGGTGTTGTCATGACAACGCACTGGCCAGGTTTCATTCAGGACAGGAAAAATCGGAAAATAAATAAATAAATAAAAGGAGTGAAGTTATTACCCCCTGAAGAAAAGTGCTTAGAGATCATGGGTGTTTTGTTTCAGGCTTTCAGACAAACTAATTGCAAAGAGCTTGTCTGGTTCCTCATCAAAAGGAAGCCACTTTTTCTTTCAGCATTTTAGCTTCCCAATTCGGACCCAACAGCAGGGTCGCCAGAGTCGTAATTTGTAGGGGAAATTAGGATAGTTTTGATTTAAAAATAACAAATCTGCAAGCGGGCTAGTCTAAAAAACATTTTTTTGTAGCCAAGTTCATGTTTTGAACCAAATCTGACCAGTATTTAGGGATACGATAAACAAAGCGAAAGTGTAAGAGACGACAGTGTACTGTATCTATGTATCTATCAAAGTATATGTAAAGTGCGTTATATTATAGTGAGTTTTCTTGTTTAATTTTTACACAGATTTCAATTCACTCATCTACAGAAGTAGCAAATTAGATGGTCGAAAGAAATTATTTATAGATTCATATACAGTATATTATTGTATTGTCCACTAGGGGCGCTGGACTAAAAATAAAATTGACTATTTCTGTGTTATAACAGGAATAAAACACTTGTGCTGTTATAGAAAAAAGTATCAAGTTTGGCACAATAACAGGAGCTCTGTTCCTTTCACCACCTGGTTGTTTTCTATAACATCACAACACTGAGTGGGCTATTGCTTAATTAATCATGAAGCTCAAAAGACTGAATACAATAAACTAAACTAAAGAGGACTAATAAGAACCAAGTGTAATTTGTGATTAATTATGTCTCTGTTGGTATTGTTAGTTTTTATGTCGCTAGCATTGTTAGCCAAATCTGATAATTTAATATCATTGAATTTTACACTGCACACCATTCTGAAGCAACCAAATGTCCTATTTGCCCCTGAGGGGTTTTGTGCATCCCCTCTATATTTATTATTGAGTTCCCCTTCAGTTGTTCATCCACACATTCATCTTTTATTCATCCTGTAGACTCCGTATTGTGCGTGGTCATGTTCCCACAATCCGCTGGAGTTTTGAAGAAATTGAATCATTCATCATAATATAACCTTAAGAAATGTGAAGGAGGGACAATGAAGGCAAACGATAATGGCCAATTACCCACCGACAGCAATCAGGAGCGCAGCACAGAGCTGTAGAGGGGAATTAATGCTAACAGTGTGAATTGCTCTTGGGCGCAGGAGTTAGCGAGGAGGAACGGGCTAGCGCTTTAATTAAATTCCGGGGGAAAAAATACCCTTCCCATCAAATCGCATCGCTTTTCAATATCGTGAAGTTTACCTCAGGGGGGTGAAAAGCAACATTAGGAGGATTAAATACTTGTTTTTTTGGCTTGATTCTTTAATCAGAAAACACTTTCTATGAAGCCCATATACAAACATTAATTACATGTTATAATGCATTCATAAGGCATTATAGCTATATGTTTGTAAATACAGGTTAAGGTAATACACTTATCTAAGTGTGCCTCATTTTATTTGAGGATTATTTAAGTAATGTTTTAGAACTATTTCTCATAATGCATAACCAATTCATAACCATATTGCTACAGTATAAGCAGGTTATAGCATGTTAACGTACTACACAATCTTAAGACATGCATTTTATCATAATTCTTTGTTTAAAAAACATCCATTACTTTTTTAAGCAACATTCACTTCACCTTCACAGAATGTTGAAAAGCATTACACTTAATACTTAATGTTTATAACTTAACATTTATATACATATTGCTATAAATGATGTCATACATTTTTAGGTTGTTGTACACATTATTATAATTATAAAGTTTGTAAATGTTTACCATGTATTATATTTAAAAATCAGTAAAAGAATGCATAATAAGCAGCACATTATTCCCAGAAAAGTTAGGCCACTTTGCTTAGTGCACACTTTTCTTATCTTATTCAATCATATGGAATTATACCCATGGGTATAACCACTTATAATATGTTTATGAACAGATTATAGCAACATTTATAAATAATAAATATAGTGATATAATGTATTGTAAGGAGAGGTTATATATTCACTTAACAGTTCATGATGCATTATGGGTGAAGTGCTGTTTATGAACACTATTTATAATAACCTATGGCAACAAGTAATTTGATTATTGTATAAAACACCCTTATGAATACATCATAACATTATTCTTTTGTTTATAGTACATCAGGCTACAACATACTAGGTACAGTAGTACTTGGTACCTCTCCTGGTAGCTTTCCTAAAGTCTTTATTGTTACTGGTAGTATAATATGTCATTGACATGTCAGTGTACATATGACACTACAGAGTTATAATGCAACATATTGTTATCATAATGCATTATAATACTCTATGGTTTCAGGTAGACTTGTTTTTAGCATTGCTAATGTGTCAAGGTTGCTTGTAACTAATGTTAGCAGTTCATAATACAGAAGGAAAGATACCTGTATTGTGTCATTACACGTCATTATAACACCCAAGGAAGATGTTATAACTTACAGTATTATGAATCTATTCATAGAACAGTATACGGTAGAACATTGGCTAACAAGTCTTACACTTTACTTTTTGTACATACATACATTCTCTCAACAGGTCATAATGCCTTATAATGCACTAGACATTTAAGAGGAGGCTGGTTCTTTTGTTTATTTTTGGTTTAGTGTGTTATGACGATATAAATCAATGCGTTATGTTAAAAAATTCATAATGAGTAAGAATTAGAATGCATTCTCATAAGTCGTTATAACAATGTGTAAAAACAACTTATAAAGGCGACATAACATGCTTTGAATGTTGTAAAAGGACAGTAAACAGTATAATGTGAGCTTTTAACACTTTCAACACCTTTTCTTAAGACATATTTGTAAGTAGAAAGCCAATATGCTAAAAAGACTGAATGAATGCATTGTGATAGCCAAGTAAGAAAGCATAAGAGAGATATAAAGTTGAATGCTTTTTTAAAATGCATGATTATGAATGCTTTATGAATGCATATAACATGATAAAACCTTCATAGAAAGTTTATGTGAGAAACAAAATCATATTCCTGAAGGTTCCAAAGTAAATAAAGAGCCCCACATGAGAGCTGGATTGGTTGGTAATAACGTGACACGGCGTCTATCTTTCTGAGAGAAAAGCGGTGTTTTTAGGGCAGTCATCAGTCATTCTGTGTGATTACGATGCCTCCCATTTTTCTTCTTCCTTTTTTGTGTAGCGTACAGTCGGGGATTATTCACAGGAGATGAACACTGTCTGCATAAAGGATGCACTGCTTTCCGTCCAGCTGGCCGTGAAATAGTACGTGACAGTTATTTGGAAGCGGCGTTCTTGGGCTCCTCGGGCTCTTGCGGTTACAGTGAGCTCATCAGTCAGCGACAGGCGTTACAATCGGCCACGTCACGTCATGTCACATCGTCACACGCCGCCGCTCTCTCTAGCTTTACTTAGGGCGCGCAGAGGAACTTTGAAGTGTGAAATGCGATTCCTCTGCCCACAGGACACTTCAATAATAGATGATAGCCGTGTATGATCATCGCGTGGAATCATGCTTTTCATCCCTGTCACTTTTCAATTAGCCCTGTGTCTCAGCGTCGATCCAGGAATAATGATCGTTTTATTGTGCAGAGTGTTGATGGGGTTTAATTTGAGAAACATAACGTTTTCCTGGATTTGGAGATTAGCGCTCATTTAGCGTAGCTGTTATGAGTTTAGTTTGTTAGATCATAACCTCCTCTTAAGTACAACAGAAAAATGATGTGCACTTTTGCTGTTTGGGATCATACTACAGTATATTCTTTTAATTAAATTTTTATTAAATTCAAAGCTAAGCTAAAAGTGGGCCACTTTTCTACACAATCGGTATAGGGGTAGGATTTAAAATACTGATGTAATTTAGTTCTTTGTAAAATAATCCCCTAATCCCAGTTTATTATTGCTTATTATTGCAGTAACAGCAACAACAAAAAAAGCAACATCCTTTTTGTTATAATTTGTGCCAACTTAGTGGCTGGTAAAGTAAATCTTTTCTTGATTAGGAGTAGACATCAAATATTAGGTGGAATGTTACTGAAGTAAAAGTAAAAGTCCTCCATTTACATTACCACTTGAGTAAAAGTACAAAACTACTCACCTTCAAATTTACTTCAGTATTAAAAGTACTGGGCTTGTATTAGGTCACAGTTACCAGTAACCCATAGTGACAGTCTCTCTCTCTCTCTCTCTCTCTCTCTTTCTTTCTCTATGTCTTTCTGCTTCCTGACTGTGAACATGATGTATTTGTCTCTCCCCGTTCTGATTTCAAACACCACAATTACACATAATGGTCAGCAGGTAGCGAAATTCCTGAATCAACTACTCCACACCACTTTGGTTATATAACGCAGCGCCATGCAGAAATGTACTTCAGTAAAAGTGCAGTTCTTTCCTGTATAATGTAGTGGAGTAAAAGTTAAAAGTATGTTTAAATAAAACTGCTCAAGTAAAGTACAGACACTTGAAATATGTACTTAAACATAGTAATGGAGTCAGTTTTCTTAGTTTACCTTCCACCTCTGGAATCTTGAGATTTGAATTCCGAACATAACGACAGAACTGGGCTAGAAATAAAAAATTACGAAAAATAGTGCCGATTTTCCTAAAGAATTCCCTGCTTTAGCTTAAACAACAAGAGGTAATAAAAAAGTAATCTAGAAGAGTTGTGTAAAACATAAACCTAAAACTGGAAGCAGGAAATGCTTTGGTATATAGACAATACTAAACAGTTACCGATGAGTTTCTGTTTCTTGTAGTGTATAGTACGCTGGGCTGGTACTGACTGGTACACTGGTGCCAGTCTAAAAATAAAAACCTAATGTGATGTAATGTGAAAGTGACTCTGTTTTGGCTATAAGGGGTTATTTGTGGTACTTCCTTTTCTCTATCCTTACAAGCTATCATGCTAATTTCTGGAAATTCAGTATTTCTAAAGGTCAGACGTGAACTGTGCTGCATTTTGACCTTCGGTCTGCAGAACACATCGACACTCGCCGTGCTGATTTAATGCACTAATTTAATGAACGTTTCCTGCAGGGCTTCAGACTCACGCTCCAATTCACATACACGCGTCAGACTTACAGAAATGGCTTGCCGTCCTTGTGCTATGCAAATCAATCGTCGTTATTTTTATATGAAAATACTTTCTCGTGATATATTTGGTGGTTAGCATGCACTAGAAATGCAACCGTCTTTCTATAGAAGCATGGCACATAGAATTACAAAACATGTCATGTGCATTTAGGGTTGAAAGTTCCTGAGACTGGAGACTTACAGGAAAATTTTATGCACAGCTCCATGAAACCGTTAAAGCCTATTTGAACGAGCATGTTAACATAATCACGTTTTATTTGCTGATGTGTTTCTGAATTGATAATTCAGTGTGCTTTGTTTTGACTGATTCACATCACTGTTCATAGTGCGAAGATGGATTTATAATTTTTTTTTTTTGTCTCTGGGGCATGTTTTTTTTTTTTCAGTCCTGAAAGCATCATGACACATTTGCGCAGCGCTCCTTACTGTAATGATCGCCGTTATTGAATTTTTACACTCTGGGCGGGTGGGCTGGGGTGAGGGGAAGACGAGCAGCATGGCCCCAGGAACTCTCGCTTTCACACTCTCCTCCCTTTCTCCGGCCAGACGAGACGTATGACCTGAATAATGTTGGTCATCCTGCTTGGGAAGGTGCAGATGGGTTTTCTGGAAATGTGTGTGCGTGTTGGGGGTGGTGGCTGTTGGGGCTTTTTATACTCTGAGCTGGGATCGAGCTTTATCAGAATCCTATCTCTTCTCTTAGCCATTCCAGGTTAGCCCCTGTCCTCTGTCTGTTTGATGGTGCTATGTGCTCAGACATGTCTGATATTAGCGCGCGCACACACACACACACACGCACACACACTTTCCCGAGCAACGATCTAGCCTGCACCATCATGTTCACATTAGTGCTCGTCCAGATTTATCAACATGCTAATAAATATCTTTTAAACACCACATGATTAATGTCAAGTCAAGTATTTACAGAAGCTTAGGCTTTTTTGTAATAATAATAATAATAATAATAATAATATTTATTATTATTATTATTATTATTATTATTATTATTATCATCATTATTATTTATTAATTGTTATTAATTATTATTAATTATTATTATAATGATTAATTATTATTATTATTATTATTATTATTTTATTTATTATTATTAATTATTATTATTATTATATTTAACAATAATAATTTTAATTATTGAGTTTGTAGAAAGAGTTAAAGCTAAAAATAAACTGATCAGCTTTTATTCCCAGTAAAAAATATTCAGTTTAGCTTTTCTAATTAATATCTATTGGTGCAGGGGTTTGTTTACATAACTGTTCATAACATCACTTTTACTCAACATTTTAATTTCACATGTGGTGCAGGTTAAACTTCAGGCAGATATCTAAGAACTGCAAAAGTTTCATTAAATTCCGCTCAGCGACCGATTTAAGACGCGTCCACCGTTTGACACATGCGCTGTATGCTGTCAAAACATGTGGTTTATAACCTGACACATACCTGCTCATAACTTCACTTTTACTTAACATTTTGATTTCATTCATGGCGCAGGTTTAACTTCAGTCAAACACCTAAGGACTAGCAAAGTTTCATTAAATTCTGTCAAGCCAGTTTTACGTGATGCTGTGACAAAATCTGGCTGGACAGACATACAGACAAAGTTTTGTGAGACTGGTTTCGGGTCTCCAATGTATGAAACATAAAGATATCATTGAAAGAGCGAGTTCTGACCAATGTACAGACAAAACCTTACTATTTATGTTACCTCTAGGTCATTTAGCGGCTAGCCGTGTTCTCAAACTAGCTAACTAGCCAAGCTAACTAGCTAAGTGTTCCTTAAAATATTTTGTCATGAAAATCGGTAGCTCTTTAGCCTCTGTGTTTGCTAAAAATCAAGTTGTTTTAATGTTTAACTAAAAACAGGTTTCCTAACAAGCTAGCTGAACACACTGCTAGGCTAATAGCTAGGCTTATGAACAAGCTAATTCATCTCAGTCATATTGCGTAATTCAAATAGTCAGCCACCTGTCCTAGCAAGCTAATGCTAACAGCTGTAGTAGTCAATTTTATGAAAGAATAAAAGCAGGTTAGAAGTCGATAACTGAAAGAGAACTAGCATGAGTGAAACGAGCTAACATGACGGTTGATGTTATTTTTCATCCAGGAGCCAAGCTAATTATTTTTCTTAACAACCTATTTAACATTACGCTAACTAGCATGCATTTCAGTGTGATGCTGTGATTTATTTGTAATTTAAAAAAATAATAATAATTGTGCCATTTTTAACATTTATAGTGAGGAGTTTTTTTTTTTTTTATATTAGTTGAAGGTGACAGACTGGAGGTGTCAAATGTGTGTGTGTGTGTGTGTGTGTGTGTGTGTGTGTGTTACAAATCAGATAAGAATTTCTACCTGGA
>JAQMYL010000005.1:25707504-25722935 GCA_030014365.1 Clarias pachynema | reverse complement strand
CAGTTATTTATTTGTAAAAAATGTTTGGAATCATGTATGATTTTCGTTCCACTTCTCACGTGTACAACACTTTGTATTGGTCCTTCACGTGGAATTCCAATAAAATTGATTCATGTTTGCGGCTGTAATGTGACAAAATGTGGAAAAGTTCAAGGGGGCCGAATACTTTTGCAAGCCACTGTATATATACGTATACACACACAAAGATAAGTTACTATAATAAATCTTAAAATGGCGTACACTATGTAAAGTTTTAACTCTTAGTGCGCCTCGTCTTGTCCCTCACAGCTAGTATACACTAATTAGGCTAGGATTAAACCTGAGTTTGGTCCTAATGAGCATTTTTGTCAATTTAATTTTTATTTCTGTTGCACTTGGTTTTAAACATTTCCCAGTAGATCAGTAATTAAAATTGTAACCTCTGAATTACTGTAGATCACGACCTGCTAGAAAATGCCAATCGATTGTCCACCGTCATGGATTCAGCCACAACAACAAGGCGTTACGTTTTTCTCAAATACCACCTCATGTTTTATGTTTTTGCATATAATATATAAATGAAAAATTGTCCATCCTGATATCATGCACTGTTTGGGTTTAATTTTACACTACAAAAATACGGCTTTGCACTTTTATAAGAGCCTTTTCTTTCGTGTGCAGTCTCTCACTGAAGTCCCACCCGCCAGCGATCGCGCATTACAACGAGACCATTTGGGATGAATTCGTTACAAAAACAAGAGGGGGGTGGTGAGGGGGGTAAGAATGAATATGCAAATCAGTTGTTTTTGCAGGCCGTCACATAGGCAGGTGTGCATGAATGATTGTCAAGCAGCATGCAAATACCTCGGCTGTGGTTGTCACTCGATCCAGGTGTCCGCCCTGATTGTTTTGGGAAGGTTAGGAACTTTGTGAGCTGCCTCCACTTTAGCAGCAGAGCACCATGTAATTGCGTGGGTGGAGATATGTAAATCATATGAACAGACAACGGCACGGCGTTCACATTTCCTCAGCTGTTTACACGTGTAAGTCTTTAGTACAGTTCTGGAAAGTATTTTAGAGCATTATAATACAGTGTAATGAGATTAAGGATAATATAAATCCATATAGAGGAGTATAAAGTGTAAAGCAACATAGAAGATATAGCATATAGGGCAGTATAGGCAGGTATAAAATAGAGTACTATAAAGCAGTATAGAGGGGCGTAAAGCCATACAAAGCACTATAATACAGTATAATTTATAAAAAGTATTATAAGGCAGAATAAAGCAGTGTAAGGCAGTATAGAACAGTATATAGCGTACAGTATAGAGCGCTGTGAAGCTGCATAAAGTAGTATAAATCAGTATAGAGCAGTTTAAGGTGATGTGAAGGTGTAATTTGGTATAGAGTAGTATAAAGCATTGTAAAGCTGTACAGAGTAGCATAAAGCCGTCTAGATCATTATAAGGCATTATGGCGCAGTGTAAAGCAGTTTAGTACATTATAACGCACTATAAGGCAGTATAATGCATTAAAAGGCAGTATAGAGCAGTGTACAACGCTATAAAGCATTATAGAGTAATATAAAATGGTATAAAGCAGTCAAGAGCAGTATAGAGTAATACAACATAGTATAAAGAAGTAGAGAAGTATAGAGTAATATAAAATAGTTTAGCAGTATAGTGTACTATAAAGCAGTAAAGTAACATTGAGCAGTATATTAGGGTGTAAAGCAGTATAAAGCACTTTAAAATAGCATAAAGCATAAAAAACAGTATGAGGCAGCATAAAACAGTGAAGCGTCATTCAAAGCGTTATAAAACATGAAACATGACAGGAACATGAAATTATAAAGTATATGACGTACAGAGCAGGAAGGAGGAGTAGAGAGCATCATAAAGCATCATATTGAGCAGCCTAGAGCATTATAGAACATTATAAAGCATTATAGCACAGTATAAAGCATTATAGATCAGTATAAAGCATTATAGAACAGTATAGAGCAGTATAAAGCATTATAGAACAGTATAAAGCAGTATAGAGCAGTATACAGCATTATAGAATGGTATAAAGCATTATAGAACAGTATAAAGCAGTATAGAGCGGTATAAAGCATTATAGAACGGTATAAAGCATTATAGAACTGTATAAAGCAGTATAGAGCAGTATAAAGCATTATGGAACAGTATAAAGCATTATAGAACAGTATAAAGCATTATAGAACAGTATAAAGCAGTATAGAGCAGTATAAAGCATTATAGAGCAGTATAAAGCATTATAGAACGGTATAAAGCGTTATAGAGCAGTATAAAGCAGTATAGAGCAGTATAAAGCAGTATAGAGTAGTATATAGGAGTATAGAACAGTATAAAGCAGTATAGAGCAGTATAAAGCATTATAGAACAGTATAAAGCAGTATAGAGCAGTATAAAGCATTATAGAGCAGTATAAAGCATTATAGAACGGTATAAAGCGTTATAGAGCAGTATAAAGCAGTATAGAGCAGTATAAAGCATTATAGAACAGTATAACGCAGTATAGAGCAGTATAAAGCAGGATAGAGTAGTATATAGGAGTGTAGAGCAGTATAAAGCAGTATAGAACAGTATAAAGCAGTATAGAGTAGTATACTGTATAGGAGTGTAGAGCAGTATAAAGCAGTATAGAGCAGTATAAAGCATTATAGAACAGTATAAAGCAGTATAGAGTAGTATATAGGAGTATAGAGGAGTATAAAGCAGTATAGAGCAGTATACAGGAGTAGAAATTAGTCTAGAGGAATATAAAGCAGTATAGAGCACTATAGTACAGTATAAAGCAGTATAGATCAGTTTAAAGTGATATAAATCAATCTGGAGCAGTATAAAGCAATAAGAGCAGTAGTGAGCATTATAAAGCAACACTGTCTGCTCAAAGGTGATGAGAGGAAGCTTTTCATAACCATCACGGGACAAATCAAACCTGCTGCATCGATATTAAAGCCATCTGTCTCTGATGCGTGCATGTGACACGGTCTGTAAAAGGTCTCTATCTCTACAGGCCCTGACTGGTCAGAAACGTGAACTCTTAGCCCTGCTGCACACACTCCCTTCGACAAAAAAAAGGGGCCAAACTCTTAATTGCTCATTTTTATGGTCTGTGGCCATTTTAGATCTATTGTATTTGTGTTTAATTAGAATGTTGATTAGCTCCTTTACCTGGAAACGGCCGCGTAATTACTTTCTCCAAGTGCCTTCACTTAATCCTGAAGACATCGCCGATTAAACGTGTTGTCATTACAGCGCAGTTTGCTTTGCCGAGCACTTTTCTCTTTCCTCAGGAATCTTTCTTGTCACTGGACCGTGAAACATGTTGAGGGACAGGGAGCGTTCGGTGGGTTTAAAACCCTGTGAATGGAGGAAACGCAGCTTTCTGCCTTCGGTTTCTGAACATTTTTAACTTATTACCCCTTTTTTTCCCTCTCATGAAACCTGCTGTCGTTAAGATCTGGGAAGAAAAAACTTTACATGGGACTGTTACGAAGCTCCTGATACTGGAGGCTCCATCCATAAACTTGTCCTTATTCAGAAAACTTCACAATATCAATGATATACATGTAGTTACATTCCGTTGCTATAGAAACAATAACGTATGACCAATCACGATCCATAAGAAAGAGAGGCTGGGGAGGGGAGTGATGACAAACTAACGTCAATAAAGCTCTGCTAAGTCAGTTCAGGATGTGCTGTTATAGGAAAATAATCAACTTCAAGGTGGTCATAGTGGCTACACTTTATTATACCAGTCTGTCGTTGATTATTTTCCTTTACCATTATGACACACACAGTATTAGGGAAATGAGCTTTTAAAATAATAATAATAATAATAATAATAATAGAATAGTTGTATGAAGCTGAGCGGAGCAGAGTTATTATGGAAATGTTTCTTTTGCGTCAGCTCTGAACTCGACCGTGTCTGATGCTCGGGCTAAACCGTAGGAGCTCAGTCAAGCATCACGCCGCGTTCCAGTCAGATCACAACAGTCAAACGACATGCAAATCCGGTGGACATGCAAAAAACAAAAAGCGCTCCCCGGAGCCCTGGTAGGATGGAGACGAAGATGCGGTCTGAAACCCTGGACTGAAAAGAAGAGCAAGAAATAAAAAGCAAACAAGGTCAAGCGTGGATCCATGGGCCTGGATCACAGCATGCTTTGCTCTTTTTGTGTTATCTGGGTGACTAATACACAGTCATGATGCGTAAAAGTGGGTGGGCTTCGCTACAGTTAATGCGGTGAGTCAGCGCGCTCGTGTCTTTTATGGCTGCGTGCATTTACTATCGCCTCTAGGGCCATCCTCCTACGCAAATAAACATTAACACTCCGCTTAGCATGAATTTCTGTCTAGTTAATTCCAAAGTGCACATGAAATCGAATGCGGTATAATGAGCACTTAACTATCACGCATCCAGATATTACTAGAGCACTTTTTTATCCCTTTAGAGTTACATTTAACATCATGAAGAAAATAAATGCGTGTTTATTCAAATGTGACACTCCAGAATACGAGTGCCGGTGCTTCTCCGAGTGCGCAGTGCGGTACAGCCAGAGCAGCTCGGGTGGGTTTTTTTATTCTCGCTTTTTTCGTTTTCCCTGTCGGCACAAAGGGAGGCTCGGGCCCCGCCACGGCGGAATTGGCAGAGGGATTCTCATTAAGACGTAGCAGCCTGGTAGGTCAATACGCTGCCGGTTGTGTTTGCATTCCAGTCTTAATTTGTGCAAACAGGATCAGTAAACAAGCTGTCGGTTACAGTCGGGGAAGTAATTTAATTGTTGCACTGCAATCTCATGTTTTACACACAGAGAGAGAGAGAGAGAGATCAGAGAACGAGCCTGTTTATATATCGTTTTCAGTACTGCATCAGATCGGAATAAAAGCGATGACTTTGCTATGGATCGAGCTTAATTAAGATCAAGGGCAGGAAGAGAGAGACAGAAACAGACACATGGGTTTGGCAAGAGCTCTGATGTGAATCCCAAAAGGAAGAAAAAGTAGGAAATAATTTAAGTTAAGGAAATATTCAGGTTTTAGAACAGAAAAAAAAATTTTTTATACTCTGCACCAAAAGCAAGTATTATGATGTTTCATGTTTAAACTGTGTAAGCTAGTGATGGGAAGTTCGGATCATTTTACCGACTTGGATCTTTGAGTCTCGTTTAGCAAAATGAACTAATCTTTTTCTGAGTCATCTCGTTAATTTTAGCAAAATGTAATTAAAATGTTATGCGTTACTTCAATAACATTACTACTTACTGTACGCAAAAAAAGATTAATTCACTAATTCAGACCGTATTGGTTAATCTTATGAGGCTGTCACGTGATGAACGAACGACTCGGGAAACCCAGAGACCCGAAACAGATGAACTAATTCCTGTGCAGAACCTCTGATATTCCGCATGGGTGACTGAATGAATCATTCCCCGAGACGACTCGTTCTTCCCGAGTCACACTTAAGATTCGTTCAAAGTGAACATCCTCCATCCTGTATGGGTATATACTGTGTATGCATAGGGTGCCAAAATTTCTGGATCGCACTGTATAAGTTATAATTATGTAGTCTTTTTGTTCATCAAAATCCTTTAGTAATAAAATTGTTACTCACTTTTGACAAAGATCACAAAAATGTGACTAGTCATATGAACGCAGGTATTAAGTTAAGTTTTAAGTTTTGTGCTGTGACCAGTAGGGGGCGGTAGATAAATACATCAAGTTCTCAATTTCGTCAAAAATCGGTTGATAAACACCTTATCTTCCTCATGTAACATAATTTGGAAAATTTTAATCGTACAGTAAACCATTTTAAAGCGCTTGAATTAAGATGAGCAATAGGGATGGGAATCACCAGGGACCTCTCGATATGATACCTGGATGTCGATTCTATAAGTATCACAATTTTTTAAAGATCCCGATTAGCTATTTATTTATTATTTCAGATTTTGTTACAATTCTAAACAAACTATATTCACTCGTACCACGTGTTAAAAATAAAATCACTCATACCACGCAGGATGCCGTGCTGTGTGAATAGTTTAGAGTGCACCACCTGTGGGATTATGGAGAAATTGCAGTATTTTACTACTTCAAATGCAAACTAATTTATATTTAAACATAATTTATTTAAAAAGAATCATGATATGTACCGTATCTGAATCGATATGTAACTGAATAAAACTCAGGGGTTTTTTTGCTTTATAAAACCCAGCAGCTGGTGAAGTTATTTTTAGAGGAAACTAGGAAATCCTGGTGTCAAAATAAGAGTCCCCTGTTTCTTAACAAGTCACAGAATCCTCATTTAAGACTCACACAAACTGTTTGTCCTTTTATAGGATGCCAGTACGTTTGCCATTATTAAGTAGCTATTCTTTATTCTAAGCATCAAAAATGAATAGTGGAGTTTAATAAAACATCCTAAAATGAGTTTGTATTTGAAATGAATAAGCCTAAAGTGTGACGGAATATTCCGCTTATGTGTCGACTACGTCCAACTCCACAATATAAACCTGATTAATTGAGGTTTAAATGACTCTGTCTGTATATACATGAATATATAGTATTAAGTAAATAAACTTAGTTGGAAAAACATAGGGTAAATTTTTTTCTAAAGACTTTAATTGGTTTATGCATCGTAAACCAAGAATGATCAGAAATTACAATAATTTACAAGTTTATTCATCAACACTAGGTTGTCATGATTATTATTATTATACTGCAAATTATTGAGAAAAAATCTGACCACATTTTCCAAAGGGAAATTTCTTGTCATTTCACATTCATTAGTTTTTTCTTTAACGTGAGTATAAATAAGCATGCAGCTCGTGTCCGTTTATTTGCATAAGGACCGCAAGTCTTCCATCTTTAATGTGAGAGTAAGTGTCGAGTTTACGTGATAGAGCTGTAGATGTTCCTTCCTTTCTTCCGGCTATTGAAGTTAATGATGCTACGTGAGCTTGAACATCCGCAGCTACGGGACGATCCGTATTCAGAGCAGCTGTTTGTTTTCTTTTTCCACGTTTGAGCTTGTTAAGAGGTTGAAGCTGAGCGACGCCCACCTTTACTTCTTTATATCGCTTTTTTATTATTATTATTATTTGGCTTCCATAAAGTACTGTATGGAATAAAACGAATTATTGATTAAGTGTTTACTTTCTATAACAGCACATTAGTGTTGTGTTTTATTCCTCTTCTACTACAGCAATGTCTATATCATATCATAATCTCATGCATGAGTTATTAATTTAAAACTTTTTACCTGATACACCTGGCAGACTGGGAATGGAGAAGATTTTATAGTACACGAGGGAATAAAATCTAAAATAAACGGGTATGTCTTTTCGGAAAGCTACTGTGCTTCATGCTGATTCTGTGATCTGCAACACAATAAACGATTGATTTGTGAATATGAGTGATCGTGGGCGTATCGTATCGCTCCCTCGTGTTCCAAAGCCAGTTCTGAAACTCGTCCCTCGTGTTAGGCACGTGGAAGGTTCATACCGCAGACGGCGGTTATCTAGCGCCGGTGATCTGCTGCGCGCAGCAATGGCCGTAAGCCTCTCCGCGATAAAGCTAGAAGCACACGCAGAGGAAAGAAACGCAGGGAAATTGCCTCCATGTCCACGGGTGTAATTCCTCATGGATTCTCAGGGATTTAATTAAGTTTCCATACTGCAAAGCTCTTAATTATTCACACCAGGAACGCTGGATGTCTGCGTGGCGTAAACACAACATGTAGGAGTAACAGTTTCATTATTAGAATGCTGGGTCATGTGATTAAGCGATTAAGCGATTAAGTGACTTGGCAGGTCATGATGTCAGATTAGCACACTGAATAAGCTTTAATTATTACCATCATTTTTACTATCGTTATGTTTTGTATTAATGGTGCTGTTTTGGTGGATAGGAGCTTACATCGAGACTTTTATAACAGTTCTAAGCGCTGGATAAAACTTTTCTGATGTGCTCGTGGATTATTTATAAGAGGCTTATGTTAAAAGCGTTCCTTTAATCCGATTAATTCATTGTATTTTAAAGCAATAGTATTTTTTCGCCATAAATATATAGTATTGTTTTGAGCCTATAAAATATATAAAAGCCAAAATATTTATTTGTTTGTTGACTTTTTCACTTACTTTCCTTTTTAGTGAGTGCTTTAAGGTCATCATTGGTCACATGATCAGACACCAGATCCCGGTCCCAGGCCCAGATAAAATGGAAGGGTTGCGTCAGGAAGGGCATCCGACGTAAAACCAAGCAATTAAATAACGAAAAGATCAAATAGACCAATCAAATGTGTGCCGCTTCCTCTGATCTGATTTCTTTCCTCAGTAAACACTGTCACCTGTTTCTTCTTCAGAGTTTCTCATCATACAGAACACACCTCAGTTTGCATAGGGTGCATAGAGTTTAACGGAACCGTGTTCATACAGAGAGGCTCCAGCTCACAGGTTAACGGCGAAACCCACCGGGGCAGAGTTTTAAAAATAAAAGTCAGTCAGCAGAAGGCAGTTACTGCGGCGTCACAATGAAGCCCAACATTTTCTCCGGAGCTCCAGTGTTAAGAATCCAATTACGTGGCGTCCGTGAGGAGCAGAAACGGGCCGCTGTGCACACGACTGATAGGTTTCAGAAGGTGCTGACAATCCATGTGGGAGGACGGGTATTAAGCAGGAATATTAAGGATTTCGCTAACCTTACAAGACGCCGGTCTCCAATTTATGGAAACGTGAGAGCCGAGCGAGGACGAGCCGGAGAACTCAAAGTCGGAAATGTGAGGAAAGTTTCAATTTGCTGATTTAAGTCCAAACCAAGACTCTAAAGATCAGCGTGGACGTCACTTATATTTTTTACTGCAGAGGACCAACATGAGACAGAGGACATGAGACACAGGACATGAGACACAGGACATGAGACACAGGACAAACAGGAGAAATTTCTCTGCAGAGATTCGGGTCGTGCCTCAGAACCGAGTCATGCGTAATGGCTCGGGGCAAATAATAGATGTTTTATATTTTTGCACATTTTTCATAATTGGGTTGCCATGTGCGGGCACTGATATTCCATTTACACTTATGCGTATAGTAAAGATAAAACATTTTAAACATAGGACTTAAAAGTAGCTTTTAAAGATGTTTCTTTCACGTGTGCACGTTTTAAATAAATATCTTAAAACATTACTAAGAACCTATTTACAATAAAACAGCTTTTTAAAGTCTCTGTCCACTATAACTACACTTTACTCTAAATTTTCATGCATGGCTCGTAGAAAAAAATTTCATTTCAGTCGCACAATTTAACCTATTAAGTTGGCATCATCTTCTAAACTAAAGAAATTAATGTTTTTTTCTTTCATTGCGTTTTTATTTTTTATTTTGTGATATTGAGTAATCAGGTCACTTTAAAAGTACAACCTCAGGGAATGAAAGTTATATTATATATAAAAATAGTTTTGAGGAAATCAGTACATTGTCCTAACTGAATAAAAGGTAACATTTAGTGTAAATCCCACATTTAGTGTATTAAAAAATATATATAATAAAATAAGTTCAAGTTCATGGTTTGCATTCATCTTCTATACTACTTATCCGGTACAGGGTTGACGGGGCCTAGAGCCAATCTCAGGAAACTTAGTCCCAGACCCCGAGGCGGGAATCGAACCCAGACCCTGGCGGTGCATGGCAACAGTGTTAACCACTACTTCATTGTGCCGTCCTCAGTTGTACATATGTTTAATACACTAGTACCTTCTAACTGGCACCTTGATGAAGAAATCATATTCAAGAAGAATAAAAAATAATTAGAAAAACTCAGCAAGCTGTATTTTAATTTATTTATATAAAAAGATGGTTTCTCTACAGGAGCTTTGGGGTTTTGTTTTTCTCCGACCGCAGTTTGTTTCTTCTATATTTTCACACTGAAGAGGTGATATTTCCTATCTGAAGGTATAAAGTGTTTCTGTGTGTGTGTGTGTGTGTGTGTGTGTGTGTGTGTGTGTGTGTGTGTGTGTGTGTGTGTAAATAATAAAAGCTCGAGTGCCACGCAGTCCATAAAGCTGATATACCGGTTACGCTCCTGTCCTGCTTTTCTATCTTCATCTCCTCCTTCACATCCCGCTCTCTGTCGACGCGCACGGACGCTCACCCAAGCCGCTCTTTATCTCCGCGCCCTCTCTTCTTCTTCCAAATTAAACAGGCCCCGCCGCAATAAAAGACGCAGCTTTAGATTTGAATCTGTAATTGAAACAAACTGTGTCTTGCTGTTCTAATTTTAAGCGACGCTTCTGACTGGGACTCGCGCGCTCCCTGGTGACCTTGCGCTCCTGGCTGTGAGAATGATTAAAGATCAAGGACTGGAACCATTTCCTTTCAAACGGGAAGATGAATGGAGGTTGTTTGGAAGTGGCTCCGTTGCCCCGGAGCAATTAGACTTTGGTCGTGAAGCACCAAGTACTATATTTCGAACAAGATTGTGTTTGCGTGACGTGGTGGTGTTCTTCTCGAGAGATTTGCTTTGAGTCACGTCTGAATTAGGTTTGACAAATATGTATGTAACGTAAAGGTAAAGATTGATAAATGCTTTAAATATTAATCAAACCGATCTATAGCATATTAAAAAACATAATTTTGCCCATCCTACTGTAGATTGTTAAAGTCGGCATGGTGGCTTATCACCGTCGCCATGCACCTCCAGGGTCTGGGTTCGATTCCCGCCTCAGCGTCCATGTGCATGGAGTTTGCATGTTCTCCCTAATGCTTGGTGGGTTTCCTCTCACAGCCCAAAGACATGCAGATTAGGATAACTGGTGTTCCCAGATTGGCCGGAGTGTGTTGATGTTGACTGGAGGTCCTACAACGGTTGTAAAAATGGGAATAAATACAATGGGCTCCATTGGGCTCCACGGGCCCTAGTTGGACTACAGACGCTCCTAGATGGATGGAGTTTGCTAAAACTACACCTTTCTTAGCAAATATAGTGGTTACTCATTGGGTGTCCTCCTTAGAACAGTAGGTCACATGACCATAACATGTACATAGGTCATGCTTAACACCTTACCTAAAACCCCTGGATGCACACATGACTTTTCTCACGCATCCACTCATATGTTGTCAACTAGAAAAGAGTGAGCCCTTCCTGGAGTGTCTTTATATTGATCAAAAGTTTGTGGACGCCTTAAATGGCTATCACCCTATCATGTATGTGATTCTTCTTGGAACCCTCGCCACTAATCTGAATCACGCATCCATGTAAAACGTCTTTACACGCTGTACTGTAGTGTTACATTATAGAAGGGCGATGATGCACCTGTGAGATCCACAACGCCAGCTCCATGAAGACGTGGCATCTTAAGGATGTGTTGGAGAGGAAGGACTTGAGTGTCCTTCACATTGAACTGAAATTGGAGCCGTCACAACATCCCAACGCCAGTGCCTGAGCTCACTAATGCTTTTGTAGGATGGCAAATGCACACCAATCCCTACAGTCACGCTCCAACAACCATCTAGTGGAAAACATTCCCAGAAGACGAAGAGCTTATCATCTGAATTGGGATTGTTGAACAAGAGCATATGGATGTCATGGTTAGGGGTGCGCAAACTTTTGCTTGTGTGGTGTGGGAATTTGTAGAAGGTAAATATGATGCAATCTTTCCATAGGAAACCTTAAAAAAAAAAAAAAGACAGATTTGGACATAATAAAATCCTAGAGATAAGTCTATAATTATTTTATTACCCAACGTCAAGAATGAATCCGGTTTAAAAATAAAAATTAGCATGCAGTCCCCGGCAGTGAAGTTATTTTAATGAAGAATTAAAAGCCTGAGACACACAGAGAGATTGTTAAATTTGACACGTATTGGACACGTGATCACGGCCGCTGCTGGGGATCGCTCAGCGAGACGAGATGACAGGAGACAGAGATGACAAGAGGGACAAGTCTCTGTTTTTTTTTTTTTTCTTTCCCCCACGAAAAGGATCTCCTCCCATGTTATTGATTCGACGTGTAAGACAAGCCGCTCGCTCCCCGGCCTGTCAGAGCAGAGATGGACACAAGCGCATCGGCGCTCCCGATGGAGACACGCGCCCGGATCATTATCTCTCCGAGAAAAGAAAGTCGCGGTCTGACTTTCTCTCCCAGTTCGTGTTCAAAGCGACGCTAAATCACTCGACACCGTCCCGAAGAGGACGTGCTGTGAGATCTGTCTTAATCCTAATTACACGCTTGATTGAAATCTTAATAATTGAAGATGTCAGCTCAAACCTTTCGCACTGACACACGGGCTCATTATTTTTCATTTGTGAAATCCTGGATTTGGAGTTGAAGTAAAAAGGAAGCAGCCGGGACAGAAACCTCGTCGTGGGTTCCCCGGGTGATTTCTTGTTTTTTTAGGGCGAGTAGAAGATTAAATTTTTTTTACCCCTGGAGGGATGTTTTATCTTCATCGGGTTGCATTCAGGGTGACGGAGTAGAATGCAGTTAAAATGCTAAAATTGTATGTGTAACGTAGCATTTTCTTATTATAATTGTCAAATTTGAACCACCTGCATTTACTTTTACATTTCATGGCTCGTTTAATTATTTCTCACTACCATAGGTGCTTCATGTTTTAAGCGATGCCCCCATCACACTCTGGAGAACCATGAAGTGTCCTAAAAATATGGAAGGACACAGCAGACAAAATGTTAACATGCATTTCTCAAGCTCATACTGCTTCCCAGCCGCGTCCCTGTCAGGTTCTCAATGTGTCAATCATGATGTCACTTATTTCATCTCACGCACATGACCATGCGCTCACCATGAGATGTCACCGTGCTCCTATCAGGCACTAATCGCTCGCCTGTAAGTTGTTGTTGTGTCTGGCGTGTTGGTGTAAATACTGTGACATGTGCAAGTGCTTTGCATCATGAAGTGATGGTGTGAGGAATCGGATCCTGGATTTATATAAAGATTCTCTGAACGTGACATGGACGCGCTGACAACCTGCTGCATGCGCACCATAACCGAGATAAACACCAGAAGTGTGTTATTTGAACTTAATGTTTTCTACAACATGCCAAGGTCCTACCAGGTCATTGCACAAACCTCCATTTGAGAAATCCATTGATGTAGCAACAACGCAGTGACGCAACGAGTAGATTATTAGACTCAGTCTAATAGTTCCTGTGGCTTGTAGTACGTCAATGAGTCCCTTAGAGGTTTTAGTTATGTTATTAATTCAAATCAAATCAAATTTCAAATGGGAACATTATAACTGGTGGATGCCATCATTACTGCGTCGTAATTACTGTAAGTTCTTCCTGCTTCTTGCTTCGACCACGTCCTCACCAGGCCTTTTTTTTTTAACACATCCACATCAAGGGAGACAATACTACGTCCTTACCCGGTTTCTACAAGTTCTTACTGCGTACATTTTTGAAGACGTAGTAGGAACAGGGTTCAATGTGGCCGAGTAGAAGATGAATAAGATTTTTGCTTTTTTCCTTTTTTCCTAAAATTCTCAAAACTGAAACTGGTCAAGATGTCTTGATTTGTTTTCTGGAACAGAAGCAATGACAAAATAGCATGTTTATGGTTTATAAATCTGCTTGTCCCAATCTATTATGGATTAATTGATATGGTTCAGTTTTCTGCCATTTATTTAACGATTATGGAAGGAGTCTCCAGTGTCCGTATTTTTTTCTTAATTTAAGAGTGCAAAAAAAGACAAAAACCATGAGGCTGCACAGTTTAAAACTTCTACAGTATAACATTGTTTTGTAGACGACCAACAATAGATAACTATACAGTTGAATACCTGCATACGAATTTAATTCGCGAGTTCTTAGGGCGAAATTTGCATGTTGCGAAATGTAATGTGAATGCAGATAATCCGATCCAGCCACACTAAAATACTACCAATATTACCCATTTCCAAGACTATAATCATATTTTTGCATATAAAAACGTATTTTTTGCATATCAACACATTCAGAAAAGACATGTAAATGAAGATAAATATCAAATAAATGGACTTTAAACCTCGCTTAACCTTAATTTATGATTCTTCTTGGCACGATTGCTTTAAAAACCAAACTGAAAGCGGCTCCCTTTTCTTCTTGCTACCGTCCTTGTTTTTCTGCGTTCGTATGCCAAGGTAACACTGTAAGAGGATAAAAACGTAAAAGTATGATGTTGTAGTTCAATAAATCAATTCTGTACTGATTAAAAGTGGTCGTACGTCGAGGCGTTAGCAGCAACGCAGCAAAACACTATCACAGTATGACATTGTTGATTAATTTCCTGAGTTAGTTCATTTCAAACTCAGCAGTTCTCCTGATCAGATTTTTTTTTTTTTTTTTTTTTTTTTACAAGACGTGTTTAAAGATGAAGAGTGTCCAGATCGTCCATCTGTGTTTTAACCCCTTCTAATTGAACTCGTGTAATTCACAGTTAATCTATACATCTTCAAGCGCGCTGACCATCAGGACACTTTAAATCAGGAAGACTGTAAAAACATGACACGGGGAACTTCTTAAATCTGCTCGATTATTCCGGTGTCAGCGATTTCCTCGCCGCTCTGTAATCGATTAGGACTGGGGCCACCGCTGTGAAATGAACGGCTCGACGCCTTTCCTCGCTCTAAATCACACTGCGGGTGTTATATCTCAGTGATGTACATCCGCAGGCTTTCTGCTGAGGACGCGCTGATGGATTCGTCCGTGCATCTGAGCTGAGCTCGGCTCGAAACGTCTACAAAATATCTGTACATATTTATTCGCCTCGGCGAGTGTTTGGAAACACGTACTAAATTATTCCGTCATCCTCCGGGTGCTTTCGATCTTATCATTTAAAATGAGTCGTCTGTTCGACGTGAGAACGCTCTTCATGATGGTTAGGGAACGGATTTGAGATCGGAAAAATAGCTTTTGTTCCTTAATTGCTAACGGAAATCAATTTGATTATTTCTCTGCTCATTTTATCAGGTGACAAGTTAAATAGGAGAAGAAGTCATGATGCGTTCAGTACTCAACTTCAGACTAATGGGCTCCAATTTTAGCTTAAATGCTGAGAGTTTGACAAAAGGAAGCTCTCTGACCCCCATTAAACAATTTCAATCACCCGACGAATCGAGTGAAAAGCAGTCGTGATTTAGCCTACGCTTAAATATACTTGTCTCATTTTTTCATTTTTTCGCGCTCTAGTTTTTTGTTTAAAAGGGTGCGGAATTATAAAAGAAATAAAAGAAGAATAGATTATTATTGTAGGGGTTAAGACAAGTCTGAAAGTTGAGGTTATTACCGTGACATGTGACGGAACGTGCAGTCGGCTTTTATGGTAGTTTGATTTTCACACACACACACACACACACATATACAGTACAGGCCAAAAGTTTGGACACACCTTCACTCATTCAATGTGTTTTCTTTATTTTCATGACCATTTACA
>JAQMYL010000005.1:25675593-25694422 GCA_030014365.1 Clarias pachynema | reverse complement strand
TTTAATTCCTTATTATTCTTTAAAGAGAATAAACACAACACGTTGAAGACATAATCTTTGAAAATGAAATTAAAATACACTATATATACAGTACAAAGAAACTTACTGGTAAAAGTAAAACAAAAATAGAAATTATCTGTGAGTCAAGTCAAACAAATAGAAATGTAGTTGGAAAAAGATATATATCACTTACGATAAAACACAGATTTAACAGTAATCATTTACTCTTTTGTCAAGAAACAAAAAATCACGAATTTCATAAAATTATTTCAAAAAATATAACAAATTGAATGTCTTTTTCATTGTTACATTCACAAATGAATTCTGTTTTCATAAAATCACATTTCATAGAATTGCATATATGATGTGAAAGAAAGAAAGAAAGAAAGAAAGAAAGAAAGAAAGAAAGATTAACTGACTCAATAAATCAACTGCACCACCTGAAAAGTTTTTCATAGTGATGAAGATCAGCAGTAAGTCTTCCAGGATTTGGGATCTTTATTCAACCCTTTTTGCTTGTAACTACACAACCAATAATTCAGTTGCATATCAGAGCTGTCTTGCTCTGATGTAGAAAGGCAGTGTTTGCTGCTCTTGGAGACATTAAGATGATGCTAAATCATGGCATGAGTGCAAATCCGCCAGCTGTCAGAATGTCTTCATGGCCAGTCTCTCCCAGTCATTGTGGAATGTAAGGAGGTCATCGGCGTAGCTATCCTCCTCAAGGTCTCTGTGCTTCTCTTTTAAATGAGCAAAATTTTCCAACCATTCCCGACCAGGCTCGATACCCGTCTCTGTGTGCATGGAGTTTGCATGTTCTCCCCGTGCTTGGTGGGTTTCCTCCGGGTACTCCGGTTTCCTCCCACAGTCCAAAGATATGCAGGTTAGGCTAATTGGCGTTCCCAATAGTGTGTGAATGAGTGTGTGTATGTGTGTGCCCTGCGATGGATTGGTACCCTGTTCAGGGTGTACCCTGCCTCGTGCCCTAAGCCTCCTGGGATAGGCTCCAGGTGCCCGCGACACTGAATACAGGATAAAGCGGTATAGAAGATGAATGAGTGAGTGAGAGTGAACTTTGCCAACCTCACCGTTTCACACATAGCTAATTGCGCAATGCCTTCAGCAGGGCGATCTCCGATGTTGACCCTTGTTATGGCCTATTACGTTTTTCTTCAGTATCTCACCAAAGGAACCTGTGAAGATGCACTTCACGCTCTTCCAGCCAGACAGAGTTGTACTACAGTATCTTACATGAGTACAATCGTTACAAGTACAGTACAGCGGTTTGTTAATCGTACCTGTTAATCCGAAAAACAAAAGCTATGGTGAGATTTGAACTTTTTTGTTTGGATTTTTTTGTGTGAAATTTAAACAAATGTAACAAATTCTTAAACTGTAAATTTAAAATTTTTATATACATATCCTTTTCCATTGTTGGAAGAAAACAAATCTTCCTACAGTATAACAATTAAAATCAAATTCATGGTTGAGTTTTCAATCAATGCCTTTTTTTCCGTTGTTATCTTGTTCCCGTCTCACCCCACAGAGCAGGCGTAACTGCTAACGCCTCTTCATTCTCATCCTACTGAGAACGAGTTCCCTCTGAACAAGACCAAAGTCGCAATTAGTAAAAACTCCCCAGAGTGTTAATTATCAGGCCGAGCGGTTCTGCGGAACAGCTAATAGAGAGCGCTGTGATCAGTTTAGCCTCCTGCTAATTTACTTTCCGATCACAATAAACACGGGGCGAAAAAAGCTCGCTGAAGGTCACCAGTCCACCGAACTGCTGAATCTTTCAGCACCAGCTTCGCTCTCTCTCTCTCTTTTAGTGCTGCTGGACTTATTTAAAGATTTTCTAAAACATGATCAAAGCGCTTCACAACCAGGGCAGAACTCAATCCAAGGACGAAGACAGCAGTGATGATATTAAAGCTACAGGAATTCAGTAACGGAGTGAAAACCCTTTCTGTAAAATCTCAGTGAAAAGAGTCGCAGAATTGTTGCCTACACTGGATAGATGGGAAGGTCGACTTATTTACACTAATAATAGCAAGACAAAGAAGAAGAGGTAGAAGAAGAGGCATAGAAGTCACACAATCAAACATGACCTTTAAAAAAAATATAGCTGTTTAATTTAAAATTATTTCGCACATTCTGTGTTTTTATTTCACTTACCCTTGTGCAACTGTTAAAATATGAAAACATAAATGAATAAAACAAAAATAGAAAGTAAATGAAGTAAGTAAAATGTTACAGTTACTTTTTTAGTGTCACTTTTAAAAGTTAATATGAACTAAACATAATCGCAAAAAAGTAACAATATAAGTATCCATTGATGTCATAATAAATAATCCACCTTCTAAAAATAAGATGAAATTTTATTTAATAAATGATTACACTTTTTACACTATTCTAAAACTAATTCATTAAAAACAATTAATTCTGCTGGTGAATATGTAACATTTAGCATGTTGAATATTTGAAACTTTCCTCTTATAGTTATAACAATCCTCGACTTCCCTCACTTTGAACACCAGATGGCGTAATTTGGTAAACCCCTCGAAGTTTGATACTTCCCCCGAGTTGTCATTTTCCTCCAGATGTTTCCTCACACACATTGAGAAGTTTCTTTTAATGCGAGTGGGTTTGCCCCATGCTGATCGCAGGAACGATGGCGGAGACGGACGAGAGCGCGTTGTTTGGCTCCATCCTGCGCAGGAGTGCTCGAGCTTATCACGTGTCAGCAGGTGGCTGTTTAACAGCGCAGGTTCTGCTTAATTTACTCCGGTGTAGCAGCCACTGATAAGATTTAGCACCAAGATACACACCTGATTAAAGGAGCAGGAAATACATCCAGAGAACAGTTAGAACATAGAAAAATATGTAATATGCCACTTGATCTTCTTTTATAAAATGATGCAAAATAACATAATAATATCAAAATGTATATAATTTATATGTTGTTGTGAAACAATGCAATAGCTTCACATTGGGTGTTAGGTATTGGGTGTTGGGTAATAGTTTAGCAGTAGTGTATGATGGAATTCTTACTTACAATCGGTGTCTCTTGATGTAACAGAAGTATGAAATGTTAGCAACAAATTTGAAGGTTAACTGTTACAATGCACAACTTTTTTAATACTTAATTTATTTTTTTTACTTAGAATATAAGCTAGCTGTAATTGTGGTTTATGTCAAAATTCAAACTGAAGATATCCTCAAAAATTTTGAAAGTAAAAATATATAATGACATATTGAAAACATTTTGCTAGTACAAATTCACATTAGTACATTAGTATCAAATATCTAATGTACAGTTTAGGATATCTGAGTTTATATAATAAGTCAATAAAATGTGGAATAGGCAACATTTGGGGTGTGAATTTCTACGAGTAAAAAGTGTACTGTTGATCTGAGCAACAGGAATCCTATATACTGTACAACAGGTCTAGGTACTGTAGGTTTCGAGGAAACAAAGAGATGTAAATTTCGCTTGGTTAAAATGCAATTCTTACTAATAAAAAACAAGTGTTAGTATTAAAAATTACCCTAAATTTACCTTAAAGTTACCTTAGATTTGAATTCGGGACTAAATGAATAAACAACTAAGACTTCTAAATTACTTAAAAGCTAAAACTGTACTTCTCTTTCAATAAAATATGACTATACTGTAAACTTCAGCAACAAACAATGCAGTACAGCAGCAAAGAACTGCACACTATACTGTACAAGATAAACCTTATAACTCAGGGTTCTAGACAAAATAGTATAAACAAAGTGCGCAGCGGTTTTTGTTGTGCATCAGACAATATACATTATACTGTACAAGATGATATACAATATAAATGAGTTTATTGTTGTACATGTAATGGAATATGCATGTATTGTTAACAGAATTTACCTAAACTGACAGCATCATGAGGACCAAAGAGCTTACAGAACAATTCTATAACAAAACCATGAAAAAACTATCGTGTCTTGGTTCTAAATCCAAATGTCTTCAGAGCAAAATGAAATCCATCATTTAAGAATGCTAAGCATAAGTAGGATCTCTCAGGATGTTTCCACCACCATGCTTCACTGTATGTGTTGCAAATTCACAAAGTCTATTTCAGCTTCAGGTTATAACAGTGCTAGATGTTTGAAGGTGGTGAATACTTATCGTTGGAACTTTCTCAAGTTCACTGTAAAAGTAGATTAAAAAAAAAAAAAGGTAACATTTCAGAAAAACATATTATTATTCATAGAAAATGTAGTTGCGTGGTGGTCTTTCGGCTGCTCCCGACAAGGGGTCGCCACAGCGGAATACCCAGTCCGCACTACAACTTGGCACAGGTTTTACACCGGATGCCCTTCCCATTTTATCCGGGCTTGGGACCGGCACTGCATCCAGTGGCTGGGGTTTAGGCACTGGCTGGGAATCGAACCCGGGCCTTCCGCATGGCAGGCGAAACATCTACCACTGAGCCACCAGTGCCCCGTGAGAATATGTAGTTGCGATAAAGCAGTTATAGCAAGCTAAATGCTGTTGGTGTATTGTCAGTAAAGGAATGTGTAAAAGTTTGTAGTATTTTTTTCCTTCAGTTTCCTTATCGGTATATATGCTGTATATGCAGTCTGATGGTATGAAGGTACAGGTCTAGTCTTACAAATAAAATAAAAAAAATATTACTAGAACACTACTGAATTCTGGATTGTGATTGATCAGGATGGTTGATTAATTTTCTGTAACAGCAGCTCTGACAATAGTGCAGCAGATTTATTTATTAATGCGCTGGTTTGGAAATGTTTCTCATATAAACAGAGTAGCTGAATTTGGATTTTAATCATTGACATTTCTTTGTAAGATGTTAATTTAACACAGGGAAAAGGTAAAGCTGTCACAGATATTTCACAACATTTAATTACAATAATTTATTCAATCATTATGTAATGATTACATGTAATTGCAAGTAGATTTCAATAAAAACCATCCTATGTGATTCTTTACTAAATAGAAATAGTTGCAAAGTAGATTTTGTACTGTATAAGAAGTTGAGCTGAAGAAATTCTTTCAATTTAGCCACATCTTAAAGCCATTTCTTTATATATCACTTAATACATTTTACAAATCCGTTTATTTTTAAGTCTTCTGGCCTCTTGTGGAATTCTGATTTTATCTAATGTACAGATTTCTTTTGAACCAAAGTCTGTGGGTGTGGAGAACAGTCACGCTCTCACTTCACCCCAATTAGCAATTATAAAATCCGAAAAAATTAAAGGTCCACGATGAATTTGGATTTTAATAGAAGCCATTAAAATGGCGAAGGCTGTGCTGGAGCGGCTCGGTCACCCACAGGCCTCGGTTACACCTGCTCGCCTGAGCCTGAACCTCTCTCTGTCTGTGTTTAATGTTGTACCTGAACGCAGCTTGCTCTGTCGTTTGTCTACTCTCCCTAAATGCAACTTACTTTAAGCATGCATCAACAACATCCTGCAGTACAAAATTAACCCATTTTCAGCCCAATTTTCCTCTCTCTTTGACGTACATCCAGACTGCACGCCTGTTTACGTGTTTAAGACTAACAACGACAGATAGATTTTGTCTCTCGGGTCACGAGACAGAGGCGGCGGTCGGTTGCGCAGTCGCGTAATCGGCTGTCCGGCTCTTGACTGTGTCCGTTTTTTTAATAGTTTGTGCATCTGGTTGTAGTGTGTGAAAGTGAAAGTTTAAATTGCTTTGCTTTTTTTTGTCTGTTTTTTACACATAAAACAAATTATGTGTTTTTCTTTTTTTTTAATAGCAGTGTTTCAAACTTAAGAAAGATGTAAACACGAAATTAGAAATTATATTATTTTGTTTATTTGTTTGTTTGTTTGTTTGTTTGTTTTTTTAGATTTGGAACTACTTCATCGGATACCCTATGTGCATATACATTTTAAAATGATAATAATAATAATAGCAATTTTACAATTAATTTTAAACGAAGATTAAACTGTTACATTTTAATTGCAATTTAATTGTAAAAATGTTTAATTTATTTCTTTTTAATCAAATAAATGATGAAATCAGCACATATGGTTGTCGGTGAAAATGTTCCACATCTCAGTGTTGTTTTTCATCAAATTCTGCTAGCGATCTTGATAAACAATTGACTTTTTTGAACTGTTTTTTTTTTTTTTTCCTTTTCTTTTCTTTTTTTCTTTTTAAAACTGCATGGCGAAGAAGTTGCAGTTTAGGGTTTGTCAGATTGTCAGTGTTAAGAGTTTTGTTCTTTTTTTCGTAGATGGGCATGTATATGCTCATTGTTTGTATATCCCCATCCCTTCCTTACAGCCAAAAGCTCTAATGCCGACCGACCGCTTCGTACTGCCTTTACATGGACATGGCAACTGACTTACACAATCACCCCCATCATTATCATCTCCTACGTAGTATGTTCATAGGTCCAGAACCTTCCTCACCTTCCTCCTCCTCCTCCTCCTCTTCCTCTTCCTCCTTCTCTTCCTCCTTCCTTCCCCTTAGCTATGGCAAAATATGTACAGTCATCCATCCATTCAGAATTTACGATTATGAAATCAATCCAAGCAAAAAGTTTAATTACTAGAATGTAGATATTTATTGAAAAAAAATGCTATATATATATTATAAATATATCTATCTCTCGAATCCAAGGCTCAAATATGTACAGATTTTTTTGTATTTTAACAAAGAAAAAAAACAAAACAGAATAATGGTGAAGTTTATTTTTCATGTTATGTGGTGTGGATGTATGTGTTGTTGCCTCCCTGTATACTCATGTCTGAAGATTATATTTATCAAGAAATACAGTGGCTAGTAAATTTTCTTTTCACAAGAGAGAGAAAAAAACAAAACAAAACACTTGTCCAAGGACATTCTTACACAACTTTCTTTTGTGCATTTTTTCTTCATGCCAAAATCATGCGGGCAATTTGTTGATGTAAGTTAACAAAAATCTGGTATGCTTATTTTTCCCTTGAAATATTAATTTTATGTTTATTTAAAAGCCTTTTATTTATTTCCTTTTCTTTTGTGCAATACAATGTTCTTATTGATTTACATTGTGCTTGTCTGTGAATAGTAATATTGCTAAACTAGTTGCTTTTTTAAATATATATATATTTTTTAATTTTATTTATGTTTTTGCCTTTTAATTCTGGAACTGCAGTTAAGCAAGTGGATTTTTGTTTGTTTTTGTTTTTTGTTTGTTTGTTTGTTTTTCTTTTCAAATAATTTTTACTGGATGAATATTTGAATATTTGCTATTTATTGCTAGTTAATTCTGAAACTGCTTTTAAGCAAACTGTTTTTTGTTTTTACTTAATTTGATTTAATTTGATTCGATTTTCCAAGTTAAATTTATTTTTAATTTCTTTTCATGCTGCGTATTTGCAAACCTGAATGGCAGGACTGTCCCTCTCTTTCTCTCGCTCTAAAAAAAACAAGTATTATAAATAAATTTTTTGCTTTTTATAAAATGGGAACAGCTGTGTAAGGACTAGACGATATGACTATTGTATCGTATCACAATTCTCGAGGACATTTCTACAGTTAAAAGATGTAATTCTATAAATAATTCTTAAAATGTTAAATATTTCGTGAAAAACCTTAAAATGATTATGCACTATTATGGTATCAGTATCAGCTTATCATATCACACAACCATTGAGTAGATCTCATTTCTGTTCCTTATCTCTTAAATATAAGATTTAGGACGTATCGATGCTAAGCAGCAGATTTGCATTTCTAATTAATGATGCGTTTATGCAGCAGTACCTCTGCTCTCTTATTTCGGGGTTTATTTATTTACTTGTTTCCTACATGCACGTGTTCGCATCTCGCACCAGCTAGAGACACGCAGTTTGTGTTTGGGAGAAGAAACGCTGGCGGTGTGATGTGTACGAGGAGCTAATTAATCCCCCGTTAACTCGACAAAGCAGCTTGTTCGTCCACCGCACCGCGAAAACGTTTCATGTTAATCAGCTTTTCGCTCAGATCAGATTTTCATTAGCTGATAAAGTCTTAACGGCAGATGGCTAAGTCTTTGTGACAGTGTTTAAAAACATAAAGAAGAAAGCCGTATCTGGAGAAATTTAAAACATGGTTTAGGTTTCTAGCTGGCTCGGTGTGTGCTTCTCAAAGGACCGCTTTTTTTTTGGCAGCAGATTAATTTTTGTAATCAGAAAAGATTTCTCGAACGCAGGGAGATCTATATTCCAGAGAGTGTTCAGAGATTGCGCAAATTTAATTTAGCGAGTTTAGCAAGGTGGATAAAAACACTTTTCCGAGTATACCAGGGTTTAACGACAGTAGCTTGATTTTTTTTTAAACAGAAACGAGTTTACTTTTAAATGATGAATATCATGAGGAAGCACTAGCTAGTCGGATAACATTGAGAAAAAATACATATACGTACTGTATATAATATCATGATACAGAAACAGTTAACATGGACACGAAACGGCATTTTCCCTTTGGAACTAATGTAAATGCAGACCCAAAGATATTACCAATATAACTAATTTCCTACAATATAATCATGTTTTTGAATCTAAAAGCAATCAAGACACGTAAATTAATCAAAATATGAAATAAATAGATATTAAATCTCACCTTAATTTATGAATTGGCACCGGCTGCTTTAAAAACCAAACTGAAAGTGGCTCCGTTTTCTTCTTGCTACCGTCCTTGAAAACTTTCTTGGAAGCCCAAGAAAGTTTTCAAGGACGGTTTCCAATGTAATATATATTGGTCGCTCGTATGATTTGTATGGCAATAAAAATGTTTTTGCTAAATTTCAGTTCTTAAAAAAGGCGGGACATTTGTATGTCACTGTATTTAAATTCAGAAGCTTATATTATAAGATACTTGTTACAAATGATGATAAATTAAGTTTTGGTAAGTTTTCCAAAAAAAAAAAAATGAGCCAGTATGAGGCAGCCTAGTGTCTTTTTTTTCTTTTTTTTTAGTCAGATGGCAAAGAAATTTGCACATCTATTAGGTCATGTTTATTCCTGTAAACTGTTCCTGGATTTACATTGTAGAACAAAATATATCTAATTTACTAAAAATCGTTCACATGATGCATGAAAGTCAAGCGCATTTTCAAACCATAAAAATATATATTTTAGATGTGCATCTTTCAGCTGAAGTTCTGAGAATTCACAGTAATATGAAAAAGTGAATTCTTCAGCAGAATGTGTTTAAACAGAACTCGGTCTAACTCTGAGCTCGGGGATCACTCAGCCATCGTCAGGGTTCTGAGACAGACCTCGCCATTTGGGTTTCAGTACACGGGTGTGTAAAAGGCACGAGGCCCGGAGGGGCATCTGGGGAGCCAGACCGACCCTCAGAGAGATTACATCCAAATCCTGCAGGATCTCCTGAAGGCTCCCTCAAACACAGAGTTCTCCACTTTGTGTGTGAAGGAAGATATTTTGTCCTTTCCGAAGTTCTATCTTGGTGGCAAGAAATCTCATGGACAAATAACAAGAATGCGAATTTAACACAAAGATCAGCGTTAAAGGCAACTGTAAAGACGCTCCTATAACTAGTCCTCATAACACACTATAACACCAATTCCTTGACCGAATTCCTTAAGGACTGGCGCTTATAGAGTGTTATAAGCATGCATAATGTCAACAATTAATAAACGCACTTTAAACGTTGCTGTAATGCCTTTTCATGACTCATTATAAGAGATGCGAATCATGCTTTATCAAGTTTTATATAACAGCGGTCTCTGGCTCCCTCATGAACACCTCTCAGGGCCCAAAGCTTTATTTTTATATATTTTTTAATTTATTGACTATTTATTTGTGTTTAAAATTTTGCTTTACGTCCAGTCGCTTCGTATGAGTTTTCGTCTGGTATTTTATTTATTTTCCTTATTCTTGGTGTATTAAAAAAAATATTTTGTTTGTTTTCCAAAGGCCTCCTGATATAATCTGTTGTTTCTTCTCCATCCTAGGAGGTGAATTAGATCCCTTAGTACTCCCTCCTGTAGCTACACGTGCACCCTTCATCCCTCCCCCCCCAACCCTCCGCCCCCCCCTCACCATTATTGAGACCACCAAAGAGTCCCTGTCCATGGCCACTGAGGCAGGCCTGCCCTGCTTGTCGGACCAAGGCAGCGATGATTGTGATGATGGTGATGATGATGATGATGATGATGATGATGATGTTGATGATGATGCTGATGATGATGATGACTTGGTGATATCTGGGTATGGCTCTGGGGAAGCATATGACTCTAACCTGCCCCCTACCGATGATGAAGATGTTTACACCACCTTCTCCTTGGTCACAGATAAGACCTTATCCACGTCGGCCTTTGAAGGTGGCTACAAAGCTCACGCGCCTAAGTGGGAAGCCAAGGACTTTAGACCTAACAAAGCCTCCGAGCACGGTAGGACTACTACTACCGCGTCTTTTCCCCCCAATCCGAGCCGCTCCACCACCACCACCACCACCACCGCCGCCGCCGCAGCGCCGCCCAAATGGCCTGCGGGCAAAATGAATAACCGAGAGCTTAAACCCCAACCCGACATAGTCTTGCGTCCATTGCCCACTTCCTATGACGTAGACCGCAAAAAGCCGAAGAGCCCGTTAATAACCTCCCCCATGTTCCGTAATGTACCCACAGCGATCCCCACGGAGCCGGGCGTCAGGCGCGTTCCCGGGGCCTCCGAGGTCGTCCGGGAATCTAGCAGCACCACTGGAATGGTCGTCGGGATAGTTGCTGCTGCCGCTTTGTGCATCCTCATCCTCCTGTACGCCATGTATAAGTACAGAAACAGGGACGAGGGGTCGTACCAGGTGGACGAGAGCCGCAATTACATAACCAACTCAGCGCAGAGCAACGGCGCGGTCATGAAGGACAAGCAGCACGGCTCGAAAGGCAGCAACAAGAAACAGAAAAACAAGGACAAGGAATATTACGTGTGAGACTGCGCGACTGTGAAACGGGTGACGCCAAGGCGTATCAGGAGCTGCGCTGACAGAAAGAGAGAGAGAGAGAGAGAGAGAGAAAGAGCGAAAGAGAGATTTTCATTTTGGCACTGTGCTGAGGCACTGAGCTCTCACACCAACTGTAATATAAAGCACACTATTGTGTAAGCATACCACGATGGTAAATAGCGACATTAGTGACCTTTATTCTTCGATCCGGTCGACGCCGTTATCAGTGTAGAATACTTCACAGCTACATCATTATCCTAAAAAAAGTGACTTTTAAAAAGGTATGTGATCCTTGGCATTTTTTTTTTATCCTGTAAAAAAAAAAAAAAAAACAAGAAAAAATCTGAATGAGAGAGAGCGAGAGCGAGGAGAATATTGTTCTGGAAATTGCAAGCATGTGAGTGACACACGGTGTTATAAGAGATGGACAAAATATATAGATATATATATATATACAGTATAGATACACATTGTGTGTGAGAATGAGACAGAAGGACTCTTGCCAAAAAATCTATCTATAAATACCTATGAAAGATTTGTATTGTTTATACATTATATGTGGTGTCAATTTTTTTTTTTGCTCTCTGCAAAAAAAAAAAAAAAGAGAGGAAAAAAAAGAGAAAAAAAAAATCACTGTAGTAAATGAAATCAGACGAGCGAGGACGGCTCACCGGCGCTCTCGTGGCACTGTTAATCAAACCTCGACCAAATGATTCGGATTTTACAACCGACTGTGACGTTTGAGGAAAAAAAAAAAAAAACAACGAAGAAGAAGAAGAATTTGTGAATTTGAGCGAAGTGGTGCATTTTATCTTTGTCTCAGTAAAGCGACTGATTGTAATGCATGCCATCTTTACACTACGATGTATGACGTTCAGCCGAGGTTGAACAGATCTGCCAGGCCAGTCGATCCATCAGACACAACTTTTCCTGTTTATTTGTTTATTTATTTGTTTATTTATTTATGAATTTATTTGATCCTCACCTCTGAACGTGACGCTGCCAGCCGCCGCCACCACCGGATGTCACGTTTCCTCCGCAGCTGGCGCCGGCTTTGATCTTTTTTGCGATCATGATGTATGTTGGTCCACTTCCTCTTGTTCTCTTTTTTATGAAAAAGCTGTCTGGTGCACACTGGCACTCCTACTATAACGCTGTTAACGGATGTCTATACGGAAAAATAAATCTAACGTGAAAAGTGTGAATTCTATCTGTTGTCACAGTCGACTGAAAAAAAAAAAAAAAAAGAATAAAATATGTTTACATATTTTATTACATTATGATGATACAATAATAGCGGTTGTACTTTTTAGGTAGATTATATGTACATATTGAACTTGAGTTGTATTTTTTTTAGTAATTATTCTACTGTACAGAGAGATCGTATTGATCATCTTATTCCCTGTGCTTCATGAAGAAAAAAAAAAAAAACCCTTGACGTTAACCTGATGAAAGACTCTGAAGTCAGAAAAAAAAAAGAAAAAAAAACGAACAACAACACAGTACACACATATACACACAAGTATTTTGTAATGGAAATCAGAGAATATTGTTAGATTAGAGGTCTAATCTTTCTGCCAGATGTTTCTAAGTCGCATGGATATTTGAATACTTGACGCTGTCAATCAAATACAAGACACACTTCTTTACCTGTACTGAGGTTTCCTTGTTATCAGTTGTTTTTAATTTTATTTAAATAAAAACAATTCAAAAAAGAATCAACAGAATATGTAACAATAAAAACAGTCATATGGATGCAGACATGCAGTTCACACCTTTTACATCACGTCTGATTCTTATTATCGTCTCCGGGGATTGGAGTGTGCAGAGGTGATCTTTAGGTTTGCTTTTTCATTGCACTGTATCCAGTGTTCTCCTTGGGGTTTCTTTTTTTTACACACTTCTTGGAGGCGTTGCCGGAGCTTTGCTTCAAACTGGTTAAAAAATGCTCACTTTATGATCACCTCGGTGTCCACTCATGTATGACCAAAGGCTATCTATACTTCTTTAAATATTATAAAGAACTATAAACATTTATATTGTGATATAATACATTCATAATCTATTATTATTATTATTATTATTATTATTATCTGTTATGACTGTTTATACAGATTTATGTCACTGGTCATGCACATCACCTTCATGCTTTATAGATTTTATTGGATTCCTGACTTTTGCCATGAAAGAAAACAAACATAATTTTTCACATTGAATAAAGTTTTCATTTCTATTACACTTACAACTTAAATAAATAAATAAATAAATATAAAAACACATCACCTTTAAGTAAATAATTTGTTTGTTAAAGTATTTTTTTCTGGATTGACAGCTTGTAACTTGGGAAGGAAGGAAGGAAGGAAAGCTGAAGATTAATGAAGAATTTTACATACATTGCCATTTTTCCCATTTATTATTATTATTATTATTATTATTATTATTTTATTTAATGTATTTCAGTTTAAGCTTTTTCTTTTCTTTGTTCGCAACCACACAAATATCAAAAGTCACTGAAAGAAAGCATCGATCTTTAATTCGTTCCACCGCACGTTTCAGGATTAATCTAAAACCTGACGATTCTTTCACACGGATTTTTCGCCACGTCGTTCACGTTGTTCGTTTTCTAAAAGCAGACCACACACACACACACATACACACACACACACACATACGCACACACACAGAAAAAGCAAAAGTGTGAAATGTACGTTTTGAAAACGAACACCTTATTACATGGGTGGCTGACTTATTGAACCGCATCGACCGAACCCGGGCCGTTCTGCAGGCGAGGAGAAAGTTAATTAAAATTCAGCAAAGGCTTAAAATTCAATAATCCCTGCACAACTTTCAGATGAGCTCCGGTGATTACGAGGATTCATTACAGCGCACATTCTCTTTGCGAAGACTAAAGGCTTCGCCGTAGCTCATGCGGAGACGACGTTGGGACGGCTTAGACGGACAAAAAAGGCGTCGTGCTGAGATTCTACTCGCTGTGTCGTCCACGTGGCAGCTGGGTTAACTCTGCAGACGAACGGGCTACACCAGCAAACCCTGGAGGAGATGTAGCCGAGTGCATTCGTTTCATTTATCGCGAGGCTTTTAGCATCGCTCGACTATAGTCTCGTGCACTTTATATTTCTCTTTATTTTATATTGTATTTCTATAAACACAGAAAAACAACTTTTTCTTCCTTGTGGTCTACTATTTGTTTATTCTATCAAGTTTTTTTCATGAAATTCTCGACAGCGCCACCTGCAGCACTGGACCCTATATACGCCATAAAAACATTTGCGGTCGTACTCAGAGGTTAAGCATGTGTGGACAGAATTTAATACAAAATTTATTTATTTATTTATTATTTATTTATTAAAGAACCAATGAAAAGTTATGAGAAATGTATGCATGCAGGACAGAGTTAAGGTAAAACAAACGTGTGTGTCAGTTTCATTTGCACTTTGATTGACCTTGAATTAACTTAAATGAGGAGTCAGCCATGCTAACTTCATCTAATTCAGTAAATATCTACTCACAGGACGTTAGCTGTCTGTTCCATGTGTGTGTGTGTGTGTGTGTGTACGCAGCCCTGGCTCTGTAAAAGGGGAAACACACAACACGACTCCAGCAAATCAGCAACAAGGGGGCGTTTTCCTGCTCGATGACAATTTCTGTTAATGTTGGTCGTTAGTTTAGTTGTTGGTGTTGAAATGCACGCGCGTGAATTGAACAGGATTCTTTTATTTTAAAAACATTTCTGCAGTATCACTGCCAATTTTGGAAACAAAATAAATCCTGAACAGCGCTTATATGTTTTGGGGGAGTAAATACCTCCGAAACATCTAATTCCGACCCATCACAGGCTTTTACACTACATGCAGGTAATTTTGCATCATCTGAACGATGAGCTCAGGCAGTGAAGCAGCTGCGGAACCAGACTCTGAATCCACGTAACTTTCCTCTCATTAATACTGATGTAACTTTTGAACTGAAGTCTGAAATATAGCCCTGAGTATTGTGCAACGTCCATGACTTCAACGTTGTGCAACGACTTCAGCGTTTAATCACGCCGCTTTTAAAGTGTACAGCTTTAGAGGAATGGGTTAACGTTAATATATGTATTTTATTAAGTGAAGGTGTGAGACCGTCTGGAAGGACTCTGACCGTGTTTGATGTATGAGCTCTAATTCCAGCAGGTTGTAGGAGCCGGAGCGGACGTATGACGCGCTGATGTTTGCTTTGATAAATTCGAGACACCGAAACATCAGTTAAAATGACAGATATGACAGATACGGAGTGCACCGCGTTTCCACTTCTCCACATTCCGTCAGCGAGAAAAGGCGTGTGCTATTAAACTGTTTACGTCCTTCATTTGATACATGAGGAGCTCAGACGATCAGGACGTTCAGGACAGAAGTTTCTAATACTCATGTTTGCTTTATAATACATGTACATAACCCACATCTAAGAGAAAACTGATTTAAATGAACGCGCCATTATGTAACAGTATTTATGGTGTAGAGTTTTATTTAGCATTTAATATAAAAGGAGTCTCCAGAGCTGAAGTTTTCCGTCATTTTTTTGTTTGTTTGTTTGTTTTTATCTTATTCAATAAAAAGAAAAAAAAGAGAGAGTCTGGTGAAGGAACGATTGCTTATACTGTATGTGTTGTAACATAAGTGAGATGAAACTTGGTCCAAGGATGTTTCACAACATTAAACGCATTAAACCCTTTAAACCGATAAAACGTACTATGCATCGTTCTTTAGTTGAAAAATATCACGCAGTATGAGACAAAGTGCTTAAGTACATTATTTTATTTGAAGAAAATGCTGTATAGGAAAATAATCAAGTTCTGCGTAGTAATATAAAATCTGCCTCATCACATCAAACTTGTGCTGTTATTTTACTGTAACAGCACACCTGAACATCACACTCACTACTGCACAACAGACCCAAGGCACGAATCGAACCCTTGACCAGGAAGGTGCGAGGCCACAGGTCATTCTGCTGCCAGAAAAAAATTTCTGCAATTTGAATAGCTGCCCATTCATGCCCAAATTCTGGATGGCACAAGTCACACTTGTCAAATATCGCTCTATTTTTTGTCTTTTTCATCTGCTATGCCATGATTAAGGACAGGAACAATCTCACTTTATAGACATTTTATTTCATGTATTTATTCAAAACATAAATCAGTATGTTTCACTGTAGGAGGAGTAAAACGCTTAACCATGCGCTCAGAAAAATAAACAATATCACGGTGTGATGATTTTCCCATTCCAGCACACCTCGAGAGTAATCTTCAACTGTAGACATTGATTCCGTGCCATCTCATGTCCTTGCTTCCTCACGCCTTGTTGTTTCAACTTTCAAATCATTTGCATACCCGAGGTGTTAGTGTTAGTTTACTGGATTCCCAGCTCGGCGTGTTCTTCTCAGCCTCACGCTGACCTTTGGGCTCTATATAAATTAGATCTCACACTCGATGTATCACCAGTCAGGAGGAACCCAAAGATCTCGCTGGCGTGACCTTTCCTCAAATGAAACGCCACGATTCTGTTCTCCTCATTTTTTTTTTCTCCCTGCACTGAGAAAGGAAGCCTGAAACAAAATGTAAGAAGAACATATAACAAGTAATCCAGGGTAATTATGATGGCAGAACAAACGCGCGGTGCGTGAGGTCATGAGGTCAGAGTCGCTGTCCAGCTTCATCTCAGCTGGAAGCCCTGGCACCACGACCCTGCGTCTGGGTTGTTATCAATCTGTGGTTTCTCTCATGGTAATGAAGAGCCGAGTGCAGGCTGCACAGCAGGACCGTGAACAAACTGATACACAATGACATTTTTTTAGGACTTTGTGTTTCTGGGGATTTTCTTCTGAGAAACAATGAGGTTGAGCACAGAGGTTCTGATTTCCAGAACGTAAAACATGCTTGGTTTTAAAATGAACATGAACATGCCTTTATTCATCTACTTATTTAAGGATGGTAAAAAAACAAAAAAAAAGTCAAAAAATGTTACAATTTAAATTTTTTAAAAGTTGTGTCATACACAGGTTTGGAATATTTCCACTTAAAATGTAAAATACAGTTTGGAATCAATGTAAAAATGATGTTATAGGTGGTGTGTAAAACGAATGCGAATAACAGGCAGGTATTACAATCGCCGGCCACTTTATTAGGTACACCTTAATCCCATCTGCTTTATGTGTTGCATACCCTTGATTTAACAAAATATTATTTAAGTAACTGTTGCCTTTCTGTCAACTCAGACCAGTTTGACCATTTAAACCAGTCTGACCATTCTCCTCCAAACTCCAGCACCAAATACTGCTTACCGGAGATTTCCTCTTCTTCAGAACATTCTCTGTAAACATTCTCTGTAAAGTTCAAAGTCGTCTTCCTTCCCCATTCTGATGCTGGGTTTAGACCTTGAGCAGATCGTCCTGGCCATGTCTACACGCCTAATGAACTTTTATTCATTTATAAATACATTTAATGATGTGAAATGACCCCTGAAATGGGTTATGAAGCTGTAAGATTCTGTATGACTCACGTTATAGCAGCTATAAACAGACCTTCCCTCACCGCTCCAATGAAAAATAATAGTGATAAATAAATAAACAAATAAATAAATAAAAATTATGTTCTAGCTTTAACTCACAGAAACTGGAGACTCCTTCCAAACGGGTGTCCTAACATCACCATACAGTATATTATCCATTTAGGGTTAAAGAATAAAAAATAATAATAATAATGACACGATTGGCCTGAGATTAATAAATTACCAACTGTTTGATTTCACTGAAAAGTGTTTAAGTATGAATTGAGGAAGTCGATGAAAATCTAATTTAGCACTCTTGCTAACATCTACAGTAATACTTCACTTCATACCTGCTTTATGAGCCTTCTCAATTGTTCTTCAATGTTCTGGAAACCATGACAAGAGAGCTTCTGTGGGAATCAAACCGCATGAAATCTAACATTCAGCGTCGCCACAAGAAATGTTCAAGTCAAAAACTCATCTTTTAGTGCATTTGTTCACAAGCAAATGAGTTTGGAATGGCATTAATTAATAAAATTAACCTTGCCTTGCACCTCCGGGCCGGGCTCGATTCCCGTCTCTGTGTGCATGGAGTGTGCATGTTCTCCCTGTGCTTGGTGGGTTTCCTCCGGGTACTCCGGTTTTCTCCCACAGTCCAAAGACATGTAGGTTGATTGGCGTTCCCAAGTAGCCCGTAGTGTGTGAGTGTGTGTGTATGTGTGTGTGCCCTGCAATGGATTGGCACCCTGACCAGGGTATAGAAGATGATTGAGTGAGTGAGTGAGTGAGTGAGTGAGTGAGTAGTCATTAGGCATTTTATTTATTTATTTATTTATTTATTTAAGTCTGATTTTATCATTTTCCTTACATTTATTACCATCTAAATGTTATCTGATTTTTAAAAAAGTATTAATTGTACTTTATACACTATTTATTCCAATGTTATTTTCCATTTTAATTCTCTATATTTGTTTTTTTTCTATTTTTTATTACTTTTATTGGCATAATTTTTCTTTTTAATTATATTATGTATCATTGGATGATTGCCATATTTATATATTTTAGCTGCTTGAGCTTTATTTAGTCTGTAGAGGGTTTTTTTTTTGTTTATGTTGTTGTTGTTGTTGTTGTTGTTTTGCGGTTCTTGAGATGTGTTTTAAATATGCCTGAGATATCCTATTATATACCATTATTATATGTTTTTTGTTGTTGTTGTTGCTTTTTGCACATTTGTCAACCAGTCACAACATTTACCAGGTTTAGGGGCAATTACTTGCGCTAATTATTTATATTTTTTATTAATTACTTTCTATTCTATTCTATTCTATTC
>JAQMYL010000005.1:25643086-25658406 GCA_030014365.1 Clarias pachynema | reverse complement strand
TATACTGTGATACTGTGTTTCTTTATACCTGAGAAAAGAATTTAATTGGAACTTAATGCTAAAGTGCATTGCTAATATAGTTTAATGTTAATGAATCCCAGTGTAACTAAAGCGCAGCTGAAATAAAAATAAACAAACAAATAAAAAAATTAATTAGCCTTCATTTTAATTGCTAGAACCACCGCAGGCATTCAAGTTCATTCGAGTTTAATAAAACACCCTAATGCACTTTCGGGAATGAAGGGACCAAATTGTTTCAAAATGTTTCCTTTAGAGTGCATGTAGAGTACAATTACTTAGCAATGCACCTTAGCATCTAGTTCCAATAAAATGATTTTCTCATGTATAAAGATATACAGTATAGGTACAAAAGATGTAGCCGTGACATCCTGACGTTAGCGATAAGGAAAAGTACATCATGGTACTTTTGTTTCTGAGAGCAAGGTCTCTTAAATAAGAAGTCAAGGTCTCTTAAGAAAGACCTAAAGTAAAGTCTAGGTCTCTGCTTTTGGTCCTGTAGTTTTGATACTGCTGTTGTTGTGCATTCATGGAAAAAAATAGTACTTAACTTTACCTTTTTATTTTGCTCAGGTGAACCCACAAGCGCACACCTTTTGTCCATTTCAACCAGAAATGTCCAGATAGTGTACATTTTATGCCTGATCCTAAAAGGAAACTCTATTTGTCAAATCAAAGTAACATCCAGATCCTCTTTTCTGGATATATTAAATATTACAAATATTGCTCACTTCATAATGTTTAGTCTAGCTCCCACTGCAATCTCTAGCTTGGTCTTAATACAGTAATTATTACAATTAAGCTTAAATCTTCTGATATCACAGCATCACCATCAGAGACCAAGAACCATGCCTCCCAGTCACCTTTGCAGCATTTATATTGCAATGTTAATCTATTCAACCTACACTCATACTCCCAGGTACCAAACTGTACTTTTCTTTGTTATGTTATTGGGTATGTACTGTATATTTTCCTTGGGAAAAGGTGACACACCTATAATTGGCTAAATGTTTCAGAAGGTCCAGTTATGGACAAGCATACTGTATGTCAATCATTTTTTATTAAAGGTACACTACATTCAGTTTGGCATGTTAACAATACATACTAAAGGGGTTCATAAATTTATTGGCATGCTTCAGTTTAAAATATATACAGACCTCCTTCAGTACAGATTTGATTTAAATGTGTATGATAATACTTTAGCTGGAGCTTTAAATTCTGGAAATTTCCACTGACTGAAGGTCCTAGTTGACTTTATTTTTAAATAAGTAAGGATTGGATCCAACTTATTCAATGCACATGACCAAAATAAGAGCTTAAATATGGCCAAGTTTAAAAAAAAAAAAAAAAATGTGATACAGTATAACAGAAAAAATCCAGCTTTCTGTAAAGTTAACTAAAAAGTTAAAGTTAACTACAAAAAAAGTATTTCCTTCTATAATATTATCAAACTTATTTGCATGTCTGCTACAATCTCAAAAATAAAAGAAAGACAGCGCTGTTCATTGCTCGAATTGTTGCACCTTTATCATACATCTTTTACTTGTAAAGGTGCATCATCAGTCTTTGGCATCAAGCGATCCACTGAGCATAAAGGTACCAAGATGTACAGTAGTGCTGATGTACTAACACAGAAAAACTGTTGCAGGCTTTACAGTATGCTTAGAAAAACTTACAGTATGAAGCAGTTCTTCAGTAAAGCCAGAAGTGTACTGCTTTTAATCTTATGTGATGCTTACAGTATTTTCATTGCTTTTAATGCAGGTTTTCTTTACAGCATCTTTACATGTGCCTATGCTGAGTGCTTCAATGTAAAATGTAAAGTTTTGTGATGAACTAAAAATGAATGAATGAATGAATGAAATGCATTGAAATCCTAAAACTTCTATGGCAAATAGATCCTCCTGACTCTATACTGTTGTGTGCATTGCATTTTCTACTGTTTGTTTCTCTTTATTAATAGCTGATAACTCTAAATGTAATCAATGTCTTCAACCTGTATGTAGTTTGGCAAAAGAATTATACAGTACCTAGCAGTTTTTGTATGAGGATGGTCCAAGGATATATACTGTATATACACAAAGAAGTTGGGCGACAATGTACAGTACAGTAGTGTCCTCATATGAGGACATTCGGGTCTCGAAAGGATATAAAATGACAAATGACAAACTCCAGGATGCGACTGACAATGCTGAATTGTTGTGCATCTATTGGTATACTGTACTTACAAGACAATTATTTCTTTTCGAGAAGCATAGTTTAAATCCAAGGTAATGTCACACTGAAGTATCTGTTGGAACATTGAGTTCATCTGTATTATAAGACAACTTATTCAGTCTATAAATCCAAGATGTTGTATTGTTATGCATCACCTAGAATATTTCCTGGAGTTATTCACAGTGTGAACTGTAATGCTGGAACTTCTCTAAAGCACACTTCCTTGACCTAAACAGTAGTTTGGATGCAGGATCATGCTGCACTGCTGTGGATCTGCTGTGAAAAGTTATATACACTAGAGCTTTTTTTTTTTTTTTTTTTTTTTTTTGCACACTTCATTAGCAATCGAATGCAAATAAATCGGTTAAGATTTTTTTTTTTTTTTTTTTTTTTGACTAAACCTGCCCCTGAAACAGTGTAACAGCACAGCGCAGGTCACTCGCTCACCTGCTTGTAGGCGTCCAGCAGAAAGCTGTTCCAGATGGAGCGCACGCCGGCCGGGGTGAGCATGCGCTGGTGCCACGCGCCGCCGCCGCCGCCGCACGAGAGGCTCACGAGCGACACGACGCGCTTCACGAGCACCACCGAGTCGTAGAGCACGAAGAAGAGGCAGTTGGAGAAGAAGCCGGGCAGAATCTGCAGGGTGACCCGCAGGTCCGCGCTCAGCACGCGCATGCTTTATCCCGCAACAGGTGACGCGCACCGACTCCTTACCGCGCCACGCGCATCTTTCGCTTTTTGCTTGTGTTTTGTTTGTTGTTTGTCTTTCCTTTGCTTCTTTCCTTTCTCACTTCTTTTCCCTTTTTCCCCCCCAAAGCCACAGATGCAGAAGGGCTGATGGGTGGAAGCAGGACGGGTGCCGGGGTTCTCCACCACAAAAGACACCAGACACAGAGCGCGTCACCGCGCACCAGCCACGGGGCCGAGCCTCCAGCACTCCCTGCCCACTTTTTTTTTTTTTTTTTAATATCTCTTTTCACAACAATAAAAATAAAAAAAAAAAGAGCTAAAAGCGTGCACTAAACGCGTGCAAAGTACCCCAGGTTCACGCAAAACTCTTTTCATTTACAGTTAAAAGGTTAAAGCTGATGAGGTTTAATGTGGGGTATTTACATTTAACGTGGGGCAGCAGAAGCTCAGTGGGTGAGATGTTGGACTATAAAAATTTTTTTTTTAAAAACCCCAGCACCACAAACGCAGTTGCCACTGTTGGGCCCTTGAGCGAGGCCCTCAACCTTTGATGCTTAGTTGTATAATGAGATAAAATGTAAGCTGCTCTGGATAAGGGTGTCTGCCGTTAATGTAATCAGTAATATTATTATTTCAGGTCGAAGCCCAAGTACATGTCTGCCTGTAACAAAGATAAAACCCCGACAATATTATATTAGTTTCCACTGGATTGGTGACTAAATATTAGGAAATTGTACAAAATGTACCTAATTCAGGGCAAGACTTTGAATCTCCTGTCATTTCAGTTTACTTCAATCAGTGGGAAACAGGGGATATATAAAAGTTTGTGTTTACACTCTGTTTACTGTACACTACAGTAAGTAGTACTTCTTAGTCCTTCGTAGTCAGCCAAATACACTCCCGGTTCGGTAATCGGAGAAATTTTAAAATAGAATGGATAAAGATTAAGTTTTGTCTTAAAATGACTCCAGTGTGTTAAAATTCACTTATACCACTTCAGCAGTGAACTAATCCCAGTAATATTATTCAATTTAGCTTTTCTAATTAATATCTATTAGGGCAGGTGTTTGTTTACATCGAGCAAGTTGCTTATTAGTAGCTTATTTTAAATTGATTATTAAATCTGTCACAAAGGGGCACCGGTGGCTCAGTTGTAGGTGTTTTGCCTGCCATGTGGATGGTCCGGGTTTGATTAACACCCAATGCCCAAACCACAGCCACTGGATGCAGTGCCAGTCCCAAACCCTGATAAAAATTGGAGGGTTGCGTCAGGAAGGCCCTGTGGCTGCCCCTTGCCAGGAGCAGCCGGAAGAACAACAACATTAAATCTGGCACATAGCTGTTCATAACATTGTTTTTATTCATTTCATTTATGCAACAAATACATTAAGGTAAATATGGTAAATACATTAGGACAGGTATTTCTCATTAGTGCCAGTTTCGCATGATGCTGTGACAAATTCTGGCTGGATAGACATACAGACAGACAGAAAATTCAATATATAATTGAAAAAGTAAGTTCTTACCACTGTACAGACAAAAACTTTCTTTTATTTATATATTAGAAAAAAAAAATAAAATAACTTGACTTTATCAGGAGCGTGTGACAACTTTCTCATGCACTTCCTGGCCTGGAAGTACAGTATAAATGATCCAGAGTTAAATTAATACTTAGCAAGTACAGAATAGAATTCATTCAGTGCCTGTTATATATAGCCTTTCATGCAGCTGTGTAAAAACTAAAATCCAGCAACTGAACATTAACATCAGTAATGTCAGTAAATATCCAAAATTCCCAATAATGGAACCAAATCAGTATTCTATCATTCTATCATTCAGTAATCATTCTATCATAAAACTATGAGTGTCTATTAATTTCTTGCATGGCTTTGTGTATATGCATTGTTAACAATAAAATAATACAATTCTTAATTCTTAATTCTTTTAATTTTTAATTTCAGGTTGGAATAGACCCATCTTTAATCATGAAAAGAAATGACAGAAAGAAAAGAGGAAGAAAATAAGTCTCAGGTAGGAAGGTGCAACTTTATTTTCATAGCATAGTACTGGTACTCAGTACCAAAATGCAGAATCGCTATCAGAAGTGCAAATAGCAGTTTCTTTCTATGTTGTAGGGAATCACATTGATCCTGAAGGCATCCAAAATATGCAATAATCTCCTTTGAATAGTTAATTTTGAGATGCTTCAGTTTGAAGAAAAAGGTAAAACCTTTTTGAAGATCTGTTTAGAAGAACAACAGTCTGATTCTATACCTAGGCAAATTGTTGCTCTTAAAGGAATCTGACTTCCAACAAAGTGTTTTTAATGTATCCATAGATTTAGCTTAGGTGTCCTTGCACCTCCTGGGTCGAGGGTTTGATTCCCCCTGGTCACCAGGTCTGTTTGCATGCTGAGTACTCCAAAGAAATGCAGGGTAGGCTAACTGGCATTTTCACTCAGTAGTGTGTGACTGAGTATGAGAGTGTGTGTGCTTATGTGCCCTGTGATGGTCTCATGCCCGAGTCTCCTGGGATAGGCTCCAGGCCTCCTGTGACCCTGTACAGGATAGGCGATATGAAGAGTAAGTGATCAAGAGAGATTTTACCAAACTTAGCTCACATAAAAAGGTTTAATACATTTTGCTGCGTACATTTTATCATAAAATTAAAGGTGTGTGTTTACCTCTTACATATTATAGGTGCGTGTGTGTTCACCCCTTGCATGTCTGTGTAGATTAAGGGTACGATCCTAAGCTCGGGTGAGATTCTGTGTGAAATTCTGGGAATTCTCCCGATGTACTGGGGTATTTTTCTGCCTAACACCAAGTATTCTTGAGATAAGCTTTGAATCCACTGCGACTCTGACCAGGATGAATGAATGAATTAATGAATGAACAAACCAATCTTTCATTCATCTTTCAGTAGAGTTTAGACTTTGATTCAGGAATGAAATGTCAGCGGTAAGCGTATTTGCACACCTTTACCTCTGACTTGCTCACTGGAGATCTAAATATTGTAGGCTGGATTTTTGCTGCTTTTTTGATAATGTCCACAGTTACAGTATGCTCTGTATCAATAACCTTTATTCAATTTATTAAACCAGCAAGGCCATGGGGTTCATGTACTTCTTCATTATCTTATCATAGGTAATAAAGATGGTGTTTGTTTACATATTACTAGTCAATAAAATTGAAGATAGATTGTGGGATGTGATAAATTATGGACTCTGGGAATTGGGAAAATATGGGAATTTCTCTGGGATTTGAAACCATCTTATTTTTCACTATTTTCATCCAATCACTTTCACATCTTTTTTTTATTTCTTTCTCCATCTGTGTAAGAGGTCATTATTTTCTACTTCAGGTCACGTGCGAGTCATTTTCTTTTTTCCACTCATCATTGTCTCTTAACTGCTCGCAGCGCTCTGCCTGGGAGCTTGAACCTGTTGAACTTTTTATGTCTTAAATAAGACTTGGAGGTGTTCTGAGTGTTTTGTCACCGGATGCTTTAATGAAGCACATTCTAATGAAAACGGCAGAGCGTGCAAAAGGGGGTACAAACTTTTCAACTTGCTAATAATTACTGCTGAATTGGGAATCAGTTGCTTTAAAATGTCAGCCAGATGTTAACAGCTGGGGGAAAATTAAATGTATGTGGTGTACAGTACAGATTAAACTATTGCATTTTATTATTAATTATAATGTTTAAAGGTGACATCTGTGCTCTGTTTATCACTGTAGCATTTGTTGATTTTCTTTTTTAATCCATCAATCTATTCATTTATTTGTTTTATTGTTTTTATTGATCTATCCATTCATCTGTGTGTGCATCTGTTCATTAATTACCTTTCTTCATTCATCCACTCATCCATCCATCCTTGGAGCTATTCATCCACTCGTCCATCCTTGGAACCATTCATTCATTCATTCATTCATTTGTTTGTTTGTTTGTTGATTGATTCATTTATCATTCATTCAGCAATTTAATCATCCTTTCATCCAGGCATCCGTCAATTCATTTATCCATTCTTGAAGCTATTCATCCATCCATCCATCCATCCTTAGAGCTATTAATTAACTAATTCATTATTTAAAAACATTTAAAATAAATTACCCATCCATCTGTCTATCCATTCAATCCTCTGCCCATCATCATTATATTTATTTATTTGTTTGTTTGCTTGTTTATTGCTCCATTTATGCATTTTATTTACCTGTTGGTCTTTTACTCCAACCATCTGTTCATTTGTCCATTTGTGTGCTTGTTCAGCAATGTATCCATCACTTCATCTATCTATTCATCCATTGATTACTTTTTCTATCCTTGGAGTCATTTATTTACACATTTATACATTCACTCATCCATCCATAAACTTTTTGATTCCTCTTATCATTCATACACCCATTTTAATTCAACCATGCATTCGTGTATCTACGCTTTCGTTCATTCATAAATCTATATATTACTTGTGCCATCTGTCCATCCATCCGTCTATCCATCTATTTGTTTGTTTGTTTTTGGTTGGTTGTATCAATTAATTAATACATTGATCCATTCATCAATCAATGCGTACATACATACATACATACATACATACTGTACATATACTGTATACATACATACATACATACATACATACATACATACATACATAGTGTACATACATACAGCTGTCCAATTATTCATTCTTACATTCATTTATTCACGCATCTATCCATCCCTCCATGGGTTTGCTTGTTTACACATCAATTTTTCATTCGTGCGCATGTGATGTGCTAAGCAGAGTCTACATTTAATTTAATCCTCCTGTTCCACATTATCCAGCATCAGTGTCACCTGGACAAACACAGCTGATGCATTTTAGAAGAGGAATCAGATCCAAACCCTACGAGTCGTTTACATTCCGAATGAATCGTACTCTCATTTTCCACACAGTCAGGAGGTCAGGCGGTCGCCCAGTCTCCCTGCAGTCCTACAGGAAAGCTCTGCTTTATCCAGATGTCACAAATGGACAGTATATAACAGCAGCTCTGCCAGTAGTGCAGGTTTATATTAATGTGCACGTTTTAAGACGTTTCTATAGTAACAGCTCACTGACAGAGACATTGTGTATATAATGATAAAATATATGGTGATAAAATACTAGATTTATGGAAGGAGTCTCCAGTGTCAGCACTTGCTACAGTAAAATGTACATTTATGTGCAAGCTGAAATTTTTCTGACATCTTTAGGACACAGGAGTTTACGATTTCTGTTGTTGTTGTTTTTTGTTTGTTTGTTTGTTTTTTCAAAAAGGAGAAAAAGGTATGTTTTGTACTGTAGCTCCTATAATGCAAGTGATAACCAGAAATAATTAATTTCACGGACATTCCTCAACCACAACCAGATAGAAAGTGCATCATATTTGTATTTAATGAAAAATGGCTATTTTTATCAAACTGCTGTGGTGTAAGAGGAATAAAGCACTCTCTCAGCAGGGTGGGATGGGAGGCACATAGTGCATGGGGTGTCATTAATTATGGCTCTACAGCCAGTCATGGCCGCCTGTGAGCTCACGCAAGCAGAAGGATCGGATAGCGCTGTCCTCTGAGTGTGTTACGCACAAGTGAGCAGTTGCGGTTGGCTATTTCAGGGGAACCACGTGATACCGCTCCCTGGCTGACTGGTATTAATAGCCTTAATGTGGGAGCCCCCTAGTGACAGGGAGGAATTGGATACGACTAAATTAGGGAGAAAATAGGGGGGGAAAATACATTACAGGAAAATACTTAATGTTCAAGTGCTAACGAGAACTCCTCTTCATCACACCACCCCGTTGTGGATTATTTTATGATAGCACCATGACTCTGACACTCAATTAGAGTTCGAGTTATTTTTAAGATGCCAGGAAAAGTAATGCCTGATTGAAGAGGCAGCAGAATCGAAAGCTTGTGCAGCTGTGATGCTGGATTTCCCCCTAAACGCTGTCTATAAAGAGCGAGCTGGGATTAATAGCATGTCATTTGGCAGGATAAACCTGTTGACCCGATGTGCACACACACACACACACACACACACCCAAGAGCTGCCTGTGAAAGACGCCCAAACAGCTGGACACACGAAAGAGGTTAGAGAGCGAATGCATAGGCCGCTGTCCACCCCGCTCATCAATCCTGCTATTGTTACAGCCCGAGTCATCTGGGAGTCACTGAGATTTAAGCAAAACATATTTTCATACAGCTTTCAACCCCTACTATCCACTGTGTTTTCATTTGGACTGAGATCTAAAGCCGATGTGTTTATATGTCACATCTCATATAAGCACTGTACATACGAGGAGAGACTGATATTTGCGTTTGAGATGCAAATGACTATAGGACAAAGGAATCCTTGTGCTGTGGATGTTGATTGGCTCGGTTGAGTTTTCTCGGTCAGTGGGATACGCGACGACGCGAGTGCATGCAACCTCTGACCTCCAGGAATCATTAATTACAACAGACTGTTGAGAATTAGGGAATTAGATGGTTGTTTTTTTTCTGCTCACTGTTATATTTTTAACAGTTGCAACTTTTGTTGTTTTTGCAAGTTTAATTTTAGATATAAATCTTTTAACAGAGCTAAAAATACAAGTTAACACTCGGCTGTGGAGAGATCTATGGCAAAAATACATACTCTATAACTGCAAAAAAAGCAAAAAGATATTAAAAGAGAAGAAAATAAAATTTTCAATACTTATATTCAATACAATACTTATATTCATTCCTAACCTAAGGTGTTAAATTATTAAATTATTTATCAATTAATAGCAATGCCAGTGATCATTTTTCATAATTTATTTCATTTCATAAATACATGTTAGAAATTAATATTTAGTTAGTGCATCCATACATCACCTTTAACCCTAATTTACATAAGTAACTATTTTTTATCTAACCTTGTGCTTAAACCTTCTCTTTTTTTCATATTGAAACCTCTGATGATTTGAAAACCCCAAACACATAAGCTTCACTTTGCAGCTGTTGTGTAAAAAAAATGTAAAAATGCCCGAAGGTCACTGCATAATCACGGAATCTTCTGAATTCAAAAACGTGATTAGGGTTCAGGACGAGTCCCGATGACGTGCTGCAAACCTGACGCAGACCGAACAAACATCACAGGAGACATGAGGTGAGTCACTGTTCAAACTCCAGCATGAAAGATCTTATCTTTGTCATAATGATGGGTTTTGTGGCACCGAAGTGGAATTAAAAAAGCACCGTCAGTGTTTTTTTCAATGATCTGTTAAGTAGCGTAGACAAAACATAGCACACAATATCCCGAATTAAATGACTCGTGTGAAAAACAATCATACGTGGAACAAGAAATCCTTTTAAAATGAAAATGAGTGCAGTAATTTATAATGCATATAAATCATTTGTCATAATAAAAACACACACTTTATATTATATTTCATGTTACTTGACTAGCAGTTTTAGGGATTGGATACGCTTACACCAACCAGCCATCCATAAGGGTGTAAAACCTAAACCTACTCAAGGCCAGATGTTTACAGCTGTTTGTAATTGTTATGTGGCTAAAATGCATTTCATACAGGAAATAATACAGGATATAATGCAGTCGAAGGTCATCTCATCAGAGTATTCCTCAAATTAGGAGCATTTTTTAACTGCCAATGTATTTTTTTTGTTTGTTTTTAAGATGTGGGGGTTTTTTGTTCTTCTTGTTGTAGTTGCTGTTGTACAAACCGTCTTATGGATTTTTTTTTATTATTTTATGACTTTATTATTGAGTCAGTACAAAAATATTTGTGATTTTCAAACATCAGTATTCCATCGCAAAATTAAAAGTTTAATAAAAATATGAGTATGGCAAAAAAGAAAGCAGCACATTATATATATAAGCAACCACTTTTCAGGCCAAAAAAAGAGAAGGCGCTGCATTTTGCATATAAAAAAGAAGCAGATACAACAGTCAAAGAACTGCATGAATTGTACATAACTCTAAAGGATCCTCAATGTGTCATCGTGCCAAATACCTACTCACTTTATTTACTGTTTACTGGGCTAGGACTTTTGCACAATATTTATATCATTAGCAATCTGTGAATTAAAAAAAAAATAAATAAATAAATATCCACATGTAAGCATTATGTAATATTGTAAGATGGTTTTATTAGAGGAATTAATAATAATTATAAATAATTATTAATACTTTTAAAGAAAGTGGATGGTTTATTCCATTAATCATTCATTCATTCGTTCATTCGTTTGTTCATTCGTTTGTTTGTTTGTTTGTTTGTTTGTTTGTTTGTTTGTTTGTTTGTAGTTGATTTAACTTGCCAGTTAATTTTTCTTTACAGATATCTGACTTGTCTGACTTTTTAAAACTCTCGGTTTGCTTACTTTTTTTTTTTTTAGCTAGTTTTATCCATCTCTTAAAGCTCTTTATATTAAAGAATGTAAAGAATGTATATACATAGAATGTGTCAAATCATTGAGCCCAAATGCGAATAGAGTTGGACGGAAAACAAGAATTAGACTGTTTATTAATTTATTAATTCATGTATTTTGTACAGTACATCCAGTTTTCTAAGTACTACATCTAATTGGTAATAAAATCATAACCAAAGTACTTTTATTAGACCTACCAAAGCCTTATTCAAAAGCTGGAATTGATGATGTAATTATTTTTCTTGTTGTAGAAGATTAAAATGGATTGTTTTGACAGTTTGTGCCAGTATTTACATTTACAAAAGTGTTAAGCCAAAATATAGTACAGTGGTGAATAAATGCTGTAGTTTATGGATCTGGGAATGAAATAGCGATGGTTGTTTTTTGCTTTGGTTTGATAATATTGGGTGTTAAGTAAGGGTTGGGAATCATCAGCGACCACCCGATACGATATTATCATGATACCCAGGTCCCAATTATGTTTGTATTGCCATTCTGTAAGCATCATGATTAGATAACTTTTCTAATTCAATATTTTTTTGATTTTTGTTACAATTATAAACAAATTTAAGAAATGATTTGTGAATGTGAATACTTTAGAGAGCACCACCTCCAGGATTAAAGAGGAGCGACAACATTTTACCAACTGAAATGCAAATATACAGTATATAAATAAAAAATCTGTTTTAAAAAAAAATTTTATTTTGGCATCAGTGTGGTAAAACATTAAGTGCCACACAAAAGAACCACAATGTGCATTTGTTATGTTGAATATACAGAAAGCAATAATGATCTTAAACCTTGGGGAAAGTTTTGGGGAATGCCATGTTCTCCCTCATTTCCTTCCAGCACCAAGAGCTACAGATAATTTAACATCCATTTGCGCTATTGTGTTAAAACCTGTTATAATGCAACAAGGAACATCCTTTTTTTAAATTTAGTTTGTTGAGGTGTGACCATGGCAAGGCTGTTTTTCCACCTCTTGAAAATGAAAGTTCTGTCTTATGTAAGAAAAATAAATGTTAATGTCATTTTTATGCATTTAAAAGTTGATCTTTTTTTTTAAACAACAGCCATAAAATTAACCAGCAGCTTTGAGAATATAAACTAATTAATCTGTTGAATTATACGTACTTTGTGAGCATCTTTTGCAGTCAGCAGAGGACACTGATGATGCAAAAGAGCAGTCCATCTTTTACTGCTGCTTTACACAATTAAGTTGGAGTGACAGCCACAGAAAGTCTTCTGTATAGAGTCTCTAAGAGAAAGTCAGGCTTCATGTCAAAGCACAAGGTTAAAGAAAGAAAGAAAGAAAGTGTAAAAAAGGTGGAGCTGCATGAATCTGCCAGGTCCATCCATCAATAAACAGTTTCCTTCGTTAAAGGTGTCCCATTTATCGATTTCTTCTTGTGCAGGTCAAAATAGCTTGTACTCGCCAGTTACACCAGTTTGCTCACAGGGGTTTTGGATGTGGCCCAAATGTCTAGTTTTGTTCATGATGAACTGCAATAAGCTGAATAATTAATATAAAAACAACAATTAAAGACAACTAATTGAATTTTTCCCCCATTGCAGCAATATTTTTTGAGCTCTTGGTTTGATCTGCTGGAGTACTCAGCTAATTCCACATCCGGACCACCATGGCTAAACAGAACCAAAAGACAAAAGAGCAGTAGTTCCACAGATATACATTGTGTTCTGGAGATTCAGACCAAGAAACCAAAAAAAGAACACAAGTGTGCTGGAACCATATTGTTTTTGTCTTTCTTCTTTTGAATAGCAAAGAAGAAAAGACATATTGTAGAATCATTCAATTTGGAGGAAAAGTGCGCTATGGCCCCCCACTACTCACATACATGATGGGACCCACATAGGCCTGATGGTGGGGGGGGGTGTTGGGTTTTTTTTAGTTTTCTTTGGGTTTTCCATTGGGTTTATTTGCTTAATACACAAAACCTACTTTGGTGATCTAATCCTAGAAGTTTCTGCAGAATTGGTGTCACACTATAAGGATAGTAGAAACCTCAACAGATATCAAAATATGTTGACATTTGTAAACAAAACTTCCAGCACATAACAATCAGTTATTACAGTACACGGGGCCTTCGAACCAGGACTTTTGGTTGAGCAGAATAACAGAAGACATTATACACACTAAAGCACTCATCCCAGCGTTTCACTAGTGCTTGGATAACATCAAGGTAGAAAGTTTTCTCTGTACATCAGACTTGTTCATGATTTCTTCTCAGTTTACAGGTCAGAACGTGAGAACTGAATGACTGCACAAAAGATGTTATAGAGAAGAAACTTAAATACTGTCTGAATGTAATAATAATATACTGTAGGTCACGAATAGTGAGTGATTATTAGAAGCTACTGTACTAAATCCAGTTATTTCATAAAAAGTAAAATATCTGATCCTAGAAGTGTATAATTATGCATTTAATGCATGGATGAACTGATCAAGCTGTGCTAAATTCCACCTCACTCTTCACTGCGGTGTGGAAGTTTGTCTAATTGATTCGTCTGAAGTATCGTTCTTTTCTCAATTTTTTTCTAGTACCAATATTGAGAGGAGATAATAAACCTAATTAGATATAGTGTTGGATTTGTCCTGGCTCATTTTCCTGTTCTACTTGAGAATAGCCCCAATGCAGAATTATCACAGATGCAAGGGTCACATTTTGTCTAATTATTAGGATATAATTAACAGATTTCATTAAAATGTTTTGTGCGCATGAAGACATGGTTTGCTGGTCGATCATGCCAAATTGTTTATATACACATATACACCAAAATGAACATGATGATTACTACAACGCTGTTCAATTCTGGATTGTGAATGTTGCACATTGCTGGCTCTTATTTACTTATTGCACTTTAAAACATGGACAAGACCGCTGCTGCTGTCGCACACGTCATCTCATTTCATACTCCATGTCCTACTCATACTGCTTATATATCTCTTTATATTGCACATTCTTTATATATATTTTTTGTATACATTTATATATCACATACATTGTATATACAATATATATACATCATACATTGTATGTCTCTATTTAAAATTTTATTGCATTGCATTGCCAAAAGTTTTGAGAATTAAATAAATATTAATTTTCACAAAGTCTGCTGCTTCAGTGTTTTTAGATCTCTTTGTTAGATGTTACTATCGTATACTGAAGTATAATAACAAGCATTACATAAGTGTCAAAGGCTTTTACTGACAATTATATTAAGTTTATGCAAAGAGTCAATATCTGCAGTATCTACCATTCTTTTTATTACCTCTGTAATTAGCCCTGGCATGCTGTCAATCAACCTCTAGGCCACATCCTGACTGATGGCGCAGCCCATTCGTGCATAATCAATACTTGTAGTTTTTCAGAATGTGTAGGTTTTTGTTTATCCATCCACCACTTAAGGATTGATCACAAGTTTTAAGGTCTAGGGAGCTTCCTGGCCACAGAACCAAAATTTCAGTATTTTTTTCTCTGAGCCTCTTTTCCTTATAGTAAGGTGCTCCATCATGCTGGAAAAGGAATTGTTCGTCACCAAACTGTTCTTGGATAGTTGGAAGAAGTTGCTCTCTGAGGATGTTTTTATACCATTCTTTATTCATGGCTGTGTTCTTAGGCAAAATTGTGGGTGAGCCCACTCCTTTGGCTGGGAAGCAACCCCACACATGAACGGTCTCAAGGTGCTCACTGCTTTACTGTGCAGTGTGCAGAGAAGAGCTGAGCGCTACCGTCAGTCCTGTGTCATACCGACAGTAAAGCATGCTGCGAACATTCATGTGTGGGGTTGCTTGGAAAAGCGGGGACAATTATTTTTGCTGTTGTGATATAAGAAATTATTCACTAGTCCGCTATGTACTATAATAATAGTACAAACCGGATTCCAAAAAAGTTGGGACACTTAACAAATTGTGAATAAAAACTGAATGCAATGATGTGGAGATG
>JAQMYL010000005.1:25621251-25642227 GCA_030014365.1 Clarias pachynema | reverse complement strand
CTCATGCCCGGTGTTTGTATTGACGTAGTCATGGAAGAAGCCCTGGCTTTATCTGAGGAAATTCTGTTTATAAGTGCCGTTAATTTCCCGGGGATTAAGTGACTCTGCACTATAAACAAGTTCTTCGACTGCTCCTGCCAAATATTTACCCTCTTCTCCACGAAAGCGCTAAAAAGCAAGCAGCACTATTCTTCAGTAATGCAAACTTGGCAAATGATGCGAAAACAGAACAATGTGTATTGGGGATTTACCCAAGAATGCGATCATGCAGTCACGTCTGTGTAGGAATTGCAAACAAGAGAACATGTCCTGCGGCTCTGTGTACATTCCTGATAGAACCACGAGTAAAGCGGTCTGGCGGTGAGGTCTTACTCGCGGAGAAGCGGAATATGAAGATGTATGCACTGTATATATTTGTACGGAAGGACATGAGAAGTAACTGCTAGGTCAGCCAGGAATTAATGGATAAATATGCAATCCTGCAGCACGCACTCCCTTTGTCAGGGTTCTGGCGTGGAAGGGCTTGAATATTTCAAACCAATGCACAGCTCAACGTATACACCGCCGAGGCTGAGACATTTAATCATGCGTGGGTTAAGATAAGCTGCGTCGCTTTCATATCGTGAAAGGTGAACACAGGTTCACGTGTAAGAGATTCAACACCAAGGATTCTGGGTTATGCACTTGTTCTAGTGCTTTAAGTTTCTATGGTAGCAAATTTACTGTACATTAACACCAGAACATGAAATATACAGCGTGTGTGAGATTACTTGTTTGTTGTGAGGTGTGTAGGGAGCATTTATGGAAGGAGTCTCCAGTGTTGGTGCTTGTGAACAGTCAGAGGTAAAACTGTAACGTTTTTGAGGATGTTTTGAGGAAAGTCTTCTCCATCTTTTTAGATTACAATCTTATTCCTTCAGTTTATTAGGAATGCAGATGTGGAAAAAGCCTTAGTCTTATTCCAGTTTTACTTACTAACTGCAACTTAAAAAAAGAAAAACAAGCTTGTGACATTGGACATTCTCCAACATATAATATGAGTAAACATTTTCCATTAAGTATAAACGGTAGTTGTAACTGCGGATTTATCTTTTGCGTAAAATGAACACTAAAACTGTATTTTCTTGTAACAGCTCATCACAAATCCCATACTTACCTCAATTTCAGCAGTGAATCAGACCCACTCTTTCTTTCCTGCCCATGTGTTTTTTCTTATACAGTGCAAACTGTACGTATACTGTATGAGGTGCGCAGTGTTTGAAGTTTCTATACAGTGAAACTTCAGGATCGAGAAGCGGCCAGCCCTGCACCAGAAGGGTAATAAAACCCTACATAAAATACATGCTTGTTTATTAGATTAAAGCGGTGAATAATGTGGGGTTGAAGACGGGACAGTATTTCTAAAATATTCTCTAGATTAAAGCTGTTTATTTAAATTTTATTGATGTCTTCCTCGTCTTACCCACGAGCCCTTTCCAAAGTCAACGAGTTCACCATGGGAAAATTTTCCAGCAGATTCTCTTACGGCTGATTTAAGTTCCACGTTAAACATATCTTAAATGCCTGTGTTTAAAAGGTGGACCCTTTTTTTTTTCTGTCGCGATGAGCTCGAAAGCCAAAAAGCTGGAAACTCCCCATGAGTTATGACTTTATTCATAATGTAGAAATATAACCCGATCCACATCTGAAGCCAAATGCACTCCCTGAGCTGCATGAACCGAAGAACTTTCTCGATGTACACTTTTCAAGGTAAATTTGGCTGGGATTTGGCATCCAACTGCAATAAAAATAAAAATATGCAATATACGAATATCATTTCTTTTTTTTTTTCTTTTTCTTTTGTTCCCTTTTTGCCTCCAGTATGAAATGTTGGTCGTTAACTAAAAGGTCCAAACTATTCTCGGGTCACTAGTAAACAGGAGTTTTTGAGCAAATTTCCTTGAAATGCTGGCAAGGAGCTCGACTGTCCATATCAGCAGTTTGTTTTCAGACGGTTTATCTGCTAGACAGTCTGTGTAAACACACCAGTCTGAACACAGGTTTAGCCTGGCTTCCAAATCATTCACCTCATGTGGGTTTTAATTACTAGGGGTCAAAGCACCGAGGGGGCAGTAACCCTGTAGGGATTGTAGATTTCATTCTTGTTTTTATTTTTATTTTTTTTAAAGCGATATTCCAATAAGCAAGAGTGCGGGTATAGGGAACAGCGCTGTGTCTGTTTCTAACATTGAGTACCTGACATGTCTGACGTACTGTAAATGTTTTATTTTAAGCTCTAATGACAAAAATGTCCTGGAGAAGCTGCAATCACTCTATAGCTAGCTCAGGCTGATTTCTACAGTCAGTCCATGTCTCTGTGCTTTACATTTATTACATCGCTTAACAAATCCCAGTTATGTTATGTGTGTGATTGATTGCCTAATTTTAATCACAGCAAACAGAATAGTTTGCTTATTTGAATACACCAAGCACTTTATTATTATTATTAGTCGTAGTAGTAGTATTAGTAATGAGTATTATTATTATTATTATTATTATTACTATTATTATTATTATTATTATTATTATAAGGTGAGCTGCAAAAGAAAGAAGGCGTAATTTAGGAATATTCTTAAATAAGAACTGTTTGTTTATCGAGCAAAACAAACAAAACAACTTTTGCGTCTTAATTCCTAAAACTAGAATAAAATTCTATCCATGAAACAACAATAAGTGGCCTTAAAACTAGACAAAAATTACCACATTTAAGCAAGTGGTCCTTATTATAGAAGATGAAAGCATTTCATTTTGACCTCCATAAAATAAGCATTCAGTCTGAGCTGACTTTTAAAATTTGTATTATAGTTTAAGATTAATTGAAATAAATAAATAACTTTTGACAGTTTTTTTAGACAGCATAATAAATATGTTTTCTTAAACTGATGCACCAGAAGCCTTTTTTTCTTTTCTTTTAGAGTTATTTATTAAAATAAAGAAAACATCTTTTTTTCCATTCCAGTAATATTAATCACAGTTGCATTTACATTCATGGCATTTCGCCTCTTTGGAATTACAATATAGATTTTTATTAATCAAACTTTATAACTAAAAAAATCTGTATTCTTTTTATCTGTCAAAATTGAGTTATCCACATTTTCTTATTCTGTGACAACATAGTAACATAAGGTGAGGATGTTTTCTTTTAGTTTTTGCACTTTTGGAAAATAGAAAGGCACAGTATTATACTCTAGAGTGCAAAAACTTTGAAGCTTTGAATATTTCAAAACTGGGATTGATTTGCCCCTAGCTATGTTTTGCCCCTATCCAGAGCGACTTGCATTTATTTCCTTAAACATCTGAGAAGTTGTAGGGTTAAGGGCCTTGCTCAAAGAGAATGATTATCCACCCCACCCCGGCAACCAAATGGCCAGCTTTCACATTAGTTATACTGTTTCATATTGAAGTACACTTGCATATTTAAAACAGGCAGCAGTATGCACCTTTGTGCTTTGTCTAATACGTATATTGATATCAATGGGAAAAAATGTTGATAGCAACAATCTTGTTTGTCTTTCTACTTTATCAGCTATGGGTATACTGTACAGTTCAGAGGATGAGATGTAATGAAACACTTGAAACAATGAAACAGAGATTTTGGAGTTTGCGTTGATGATCTAAACAGCTGTCCAGATCACCTTTTTCAAGTGGAATTGAGCATGGTGTGCTGATCCGTGCCCATGCACGATCCGGAGCATTTATATTGCGCAAATGATTGGAACTTCGAGATCAAGTGCACTGGGATTCTGTGCTTCAGCCCATAGTGAGAAAGCACCCTTACCTTTTCAAGTGGACTAGAACACAGAACAGTGTATTTGGGCACAACTCGATTCAAATATGAAAGTCTACTGTTCTTGAACATGGAAATGGACAACAGTTTAGAACATGACATCATCTGTCTATCCTTTCGTCTCCTCCATTTCTTTGTGTGCTGATCTCACCTGCTAAACATCATAGGTCTTTTATTTGTCAGAAATCTTCACCTCTGACTGTTACTGACTGATAAATACTTACACAATTGTGTTGGACGTTAAACAATCTGTTTTTTCCAATCCATCTCTTTTTTTGTTTTTGTTGCTATAATTGCATGGAACATCCAGCAGGTGTGAGCAAGAAAGCAAGCACGTTAAAATAAATCTGTGATTTGCACCTGACCAATCAGATTGGACCTTTTAAACCACAGTGTCGTTGCCTTTTTGTGTTTAAGTCTTAAACCTAATCCCGGCTTTCCACCTTCCTCACAGCCGATGATGACAGGCCACGCGAGCGCCGGAACCTGAAGAGTCCATGAATAGTGAACGAGGGCTCAAGAGGTCATTTAGTCCCGGCTTACAAACAAAAATAAGCGATAACTGTGTGTGTGGGTTTTTTTTCCAACCTACACACTTGACTTAGTCTTAAAGATCAGGTTGCCTTCTCTCATTTCCTCTTCTGCTCATTGATTGTGCTGAGAACAGAAGCACCGTCAACTGCATAATCAACAGTACACTAATGCAATTAAAGTCTCCATTACGTTTAAAAGGTCACTGTAGTGAACAGCACGCTGAACAGACGCGCGTTTCGCTGTAGTCCAACCCGTCGGCTGATCGTATCTTGCAGTCGTTTGCATTATTACTTACCGTACGCTCAGTTGTTTGATTACACAATGTACAGAACCATGGGGACGGGCACTAACTGAATCAATAGCGCGAGTTCAGATCAGTTGTCTGGTGTAAGGCTTTTTGTTCCAAGCATAATGTTTTGAAGGATTAAGTGAACGTACTGTACATGAACTTAACGGACGCGCATCATCAGTATGTAACTGTGTTGTTTGGCTCATAAGGCCAATTCATCATAATTTTTTCATGTGATGGAAATACGTTCAACATTTATATTAAGTCAGAAATGATATTAAAAAAACATTTATATTTCAGGATGTTCGACAAGTTCAAAGAAAGCTAGGTTTTAGGTAGAACAAATGAAACAACCTTCTGAGACACACTGAATGTTTTTTATTTTTATAATTTATCAAACGTTCATAATGTATGGAAATCTCATAGGACATTTTTTATGCTTTTTAAAAACATGATTCATATAAACCAAAGAGAAAATATAGCTGCAAGAAACGATCAGGCCAAAGCACCTGCACCATCGTCACCTGGGTGCACCAGAAAGACATATAAGCACATGAGAGGGACATACTGTACCACAAATACCATTATCACTTTAGAATTGGGGGAATTTTATTTCAAGACCTCCAAAAAGCCCTGGATGCTGGGGAAAAAAGCATCACACTATGATGCCATTCAATGTGATGTCACTCAGGAAGTTATTATGGCATAAGTTTAAAGCATATTTTTCTTTTTGAATCAAATGAGATCTGAAAAATGCCTTCATAAATTTGCATCCTTAATGTTTTGACATCACAGATGCCTCGTTTGGAGGTGATCGTATAAAGTACATCAAAATCCATTGGGTGCGTTTTGCAAACAACCAAAAATATCTGACTTCCTGATGAGGAGATCCCATGGATGCTGGAAAAAAAAAAAGAAATAATCCTTAGAACAACAAGAGGTCCATTTACACGATGAGGACATACAGTAGGGCTGGTGTCATAGTGCTTAGGCTCGAAAATTGTTATTTAACAAAGAAAATGTTTGAGATTTGTTTATGGAGTAAGTTGATTAACATTTATGGAAGAAGTCTCTAGTTTCAGCACTAGTAAGTAAACTTTTTTGAGCTCTAGTAACTTACTCACTAGTCTAGTAACGAGAAATAGTCAAAAAAGTTACGCAATTTGAAGTTGACAAATTGAAGTTGTATAAGTGGGGGTAAAAAAACACTTAAAATTTTTTAATAACCTGGATATGGAAAAAAAAAAAAAAAAAAAACATTGTTGCCTTTGCTCTTCAGGTTGATTAAAAGCTTGTTGCACTGATAAATGTCTCATTTGCTTTTTTTTTCTTAACATATACCCTTACTCTGACTTTTATAATGTTTTTTATAAAAAAAGCAAAATTCTTTATTTTTTCCTTTTTTATTATATCTACCAAATTGTAAGACTAAACCAAGCCGTTATCTGGGCCCGTGTCTTGCAAACATGTGGATGTGAATATCAACACTGTGAGAGATGCAGAGCAAAGAAAGAGTAAGAACGCAAACAGACACGATGAAAGCGAGTTGCAGCTCTTATTTACAGACAGCACTTTGTAGAGTAAGTGATGCTCTTCAGCTAATGATGCATAAGATCTATCAAACTTTTGGCCTCGTTCCCGCCATTCATATTTGCACCTGGGAAAAATCCCACACCGGACATGTAATTACAGCCGCCGCCTTCCTCCGGTCGCGTCGCGCACACTTATTTTTCTTGATTAAAATCCAAGTCACTGTTGTGCAGGAGTAATTAATTACACCGGTGGCTTTGGCAGGTGCAGTGACGCCACCACAGATGTTTTCAGCAATCTCAGATCCACTGCTTTCTTGGGTGGAAAATGCAAACAGCGTGAAAACCGCGATGTGTCCGTGTCACAGGAACGCACGCACATTGCTGATTATTTTCCAAGAATTTAATGAGGCAGTAATTCTACCAGAAAAGTGTTAAAATGTGGGACAACTTCAAACCACCACGGAGAGACGTGCTATAAAAACCACCTGTCTGTCATATACATCTGTTTCCATTGTAATTACAACCAACCGCTTCATTTACACAACCACCGTGACCCACAAATGTGTGCACTTTTAGTGCCGAAAGCCGTAATTAGTGCAAAAAGGGTGCAAAGAAAGGTTGTCTAACAGTTTGTATAATTTGTCTGGGTTTTAGCCTTTATTTTTGAAATGTTTGAAATGTTTTTTTTCAATAAATTTCAAAAACGTTTCAATAAGCGATATTAGCAATTTAATCTCAAATCAAAGTAAGAATTTTAAAGTGATAGTTTTTAAAATAATGATTCAGTTATAAGTCCCGATTATTTTTTGTGCCGATTATCACCACACTGACTCCAAAATCGATTTTTAAATGCTTTATTCCATTTATAATAGAGATGCACCGGTCGATCAGCCAGTGGCCAGAATTGGCTGTTTTTTAGCTTGATCAGACATGACCACTCAGCCTTGGACATAACCGATACTGTGCTGAGTGCTTTTGAGCTTTTGAGTGGTGCAACAGAAATGCATTTTTATGGCGGTCCATTATCAAACATTAAAAAACCTCCGATTAGCCTTTTCCTCCAAATTCTGGGAGGAAATTAACCTCAAAAACACGCATTACACAAGCTTACACCAGCCTCAAAACATAACGAGTGCTAATCAGTCGCGTAACACATGCGTTAGAAGCCGTGCATGGCTGCATGCTCAGAACTGCTCAACACACAGTCAAAAGGCGGTAAGATGTCGCTGTTTCTTGACCATCCAAAGTGGTAAACTCTGAACTGTTCATACACTGGCAGCTCGTGTAGTGACTTATTTGCTAAGTTTGTTTAGAAATTATAATTATGGCGGATGACAGAGATATCCCCTGCTCAGTAAAAAAGAAATTGTTGTATAATTTAACTTGTAACAAATTGTAACAAGTTTTAAGTTCGTTTGTGTTGTTTAAATGCTGCACTTAGTTTTTAAGTGAAACTAATGTTATAAGGGACGGACTACATTTAATTAATCATGTTAAATTCAGTTGAAGCTGTTGAAAAAAAAACAAAGGTATAAAACTTTAAAGTTTTGAAAAAAAAGGTTCATGGTCTTAAAATTGTAACAGAATTGGGGAAAAAATTTTATATCGAATCAAGATATTTATAAAATCTTGACCATTCAGCCAAATACACTCCGTGTTTGGTAATCGGATAGTGAATTACAGATTACAAATCGAAAAAGTATGTTGAATAAAGGTAAATTTTTGTCTCCAGTGCGTTAAAATTTACTTATACTACTTCAGTGCTGTTATTTCAGCAGAGAAAATACGAACTAAGCCTAGTGAAAATTTTCAGTTCAGCTTTTCTTATTAATATCTATTGGTTCAGGTGTTTGTTTACATTGAACAAGTAGCTTTATTTTAAAGTAGAGTATGAAATCTGGCACATAACTGTTTGTAACACTGCTTTTAGTCCAAATTTTGATTTTGATTATGGTGAAGTTAAACTTCAGGCAGATATCTAAGGACTGTCAAAGTTTCATTAAATTCTGTGCAGCCAGTTTTATGTGATGCTGTGACAAAATCTGGCTGGACAGACATATAGACATACAGACTGAAATTTTGGTTGCGGGTTCTCCAATGTATGAACTTAATGATATCAATGAAAAAGTGAGTTCTGACCAATGTACAGACAAAACCTGTCTTTTATTTATAGAGAATACTCCAGGATGCACGGAGGTCGAGCCAGCAGAGGCAGTGTGATGCTCTGGCCAGTGTTCTGCTGGGAAACCTCGAGTCCTGCCATTCATTTGATGTTGTTTTGACACGTACCACCTACTGTATCTAAGCATTGTTGCTGACCAAACACACCCCTTCTTGTACTGTAAATGGTGTTTCCTGATGGCACTGGCCTCTTTCAGCAGGATAATGCCACATGGCAAAAAATTTGTAAGAATCTGGCCTTCAAATTCTCCAGATCTCAATCCAATTAAGCATCTGTGGGACATGCTGGAAAAGCAAATCTCATCCATGGAGGCCCTACCTCACAGCTTACAGGACTTAAAAGATCTGCTCTAGATGGCTTGGTGCCAGATACCACAGCACACCTTCAGAGGTCTAGCGGAGTCCATGCCTACTCAGTGGGATCTACTCAGTATTATGCCTAACTGAAATGCTGAAATACCACACTCTCTGTTCATCTATTAATCATCTATTAATATCATGCCAAAAGTAATGAGGCTGTGTGCCTTTTGATATCAGGTTAACATTACGCCATTGGCATTAAGATTTTCATATGGACTATAAGTCAGCTTGGGGTACTTTTTGAACATCTGGAACACAGTCTATGAGGAACAGCAGAGTCAGAGTATTCGCCTGTGTGGTTACTGATGACTGCAGCAAAGTCTAAATGTAGGCTACTAATGTATAGCACACATTCAATATGTGACCCTGAAATGTACACCTTCACAGGAAATCAAACATATCTCCGGTTTGAGAACCAAGGCTGCGTACTGGGTGATGGGTGTGTGAGTGGAAAGGTGGTTTCACATTTGGGTGAAACGTAACTCGTTGCTCTAACGTCTAATCAATGACCGTCATCTAGTTATACGCTTCTTTCAAGGAGAGTAAATACTGTCTGGTCGAAAATCGACTACACGACTACAAATAATCCTGCACACTCCATGCCAAGTAGCCTTAGCCCTGTTCCCTTCGGAATGTCAATTTAACATAACACTGACCTCTGACCTTTCGGCCATCACCCTGGAATTTATTTGCATGTGTGTTTAGTAACCATGATTACCACACACTTGAATTTACATCTGAAACATGACCTGGAATCATGGCTAAAAGGATTCATTCAGCATTACGCAGAGGAAGCTCAGCAGTTTGGCTGCAAACCAATAAACATGGCTTTTCATGCACCCTGAAAATCTTTGGTATGAAGTGAATCTCAGCCTCCAGTCTGCTCTAGTTTACATTCTTGTAATGTTGCACACTTATAAACAGATTTTTAATAGTTCCACAGTAGTCATTCATGAACTTAGACGCAAGGCTAAAACATGTACACTGTTCCTGGGTGGCCTGAGAAAACTGCTGTTAACTTTAAAAAAAACAATATAAAAAATTGTGTGGCCTTATTTATTCATTTATTTATTTCTCACCTACTCATCATCTATACCGCTTTATCCTGTATACAGGGTCACAGGGGGCCTGGAGCCTATTCCAGGAGACTTAGGGCAAGAGGCGGGGTACACCCAGGACAGAGTGCCAATCCATCGCAGTTGCACACACACATACACACTCGAACACTACAGGCAATTTGGGAATGCTAATTATCTTAACCTGCATGTCTTTGCACTGTAGGAGGAAACCAGAGGACCCTGAGGAAACACAGCCAGCATGAGGAGAGCATGCAAACTTCATGCACAAAGACCTGAGGTGGGAATCGAACCCTTGAGCCTGGAAGTGCAACTCAACAGCCATAACCCTAAGTCACTGTACCGCCTATTTATTTATTTATTTATTTATTTATTTATATATTGTTTCCCCACACTGTAATGTGTTTTTTTTATTTTTTTTGTCTTGTTTTTTTTTTATTTTATTTTTTTTATGTTTTTGTCACCCTTCCAATAGAGGGGTGGATGGAGGGGGGCAAATACATTTGGATCATTCTCCAAGTTGTCCTACTCACCCGCACCTCCTTTTTTTTAAACAATTCAAACAGTTTCAGAACGTTTGATCCATTGCCTGTTTGTCCAGTTTTTGTTAATCAGTGTTAATTTTTTTTTTTTTTTTTTTTAATAAAAATATATACTCAGTCAGTCAAAAAATGTATACACACATCAGGAAAAGAAAAATAGTATAATGTGTATTATATTCATATATTTGTTAATATATTTTTAAATAATTCTGTCACAAATTTTAATAAATAGCATTTGCCTTTTTTTACAATTTTATTTTTAGTACTTTTTTAAAGGTATTATGATGATGATGATGATGATTTTTTTATGTCCATAAATACAGATTCTGTTCTTAATAAAGAGTCATGTCTCACCTTATTAATATGCGCATTACACAATTAGCGTGTTCGGCGTTGCGCACACATCAATCCACTGCCTGATTTCAGAGTACAGCCGGCTTCCAGGGAACGTGACTGCTTCAGTGAATGGATTTAACTTTAACAGGAACAAACAGGCGTCGTCGTGTTAGCTGTGTACTGAACAAACATGACAGCTCGCTCCACCACGGTGGGATTGCGGAGCTAAAGGCTAACCGCTGCCAGATTTCCTGAGTGACTGATCGAGGAACGCCCACACTGTAGCGCGGGGAGATGACGAACACCGCCTACTCGCTCGGTTTGTTGATAATTATAGGAAGTCCCGAACTTCATGTCTGAGGGACTATAAAATCAGACGCCGGTGCTGACGTAGAGCTCATCTGAAAAACGCAGGAGGTTGTTATCAAACTGCGTCATTGTTTCCTCCTCAGATGCAGAACTTCAAGATTTTCATTTTGATGATTAGCTCATGAGACGGATTTGAAACTCAAGCCTTTGATGGTCATTTTATGGCTTTTCAACAACGCTATGCATGATTAATTCCGAGGTCTTTTAATGCATTTACAAAAAAACTTTAAAAAAAAAAAAACTCTCCACTCACTTGGATGTGGATCGTGCTCGGGATGATGGAAGAGTTGTTTTAATATCATGCACATTTAAGCATATTGAATGTATAGTAGGGGGTGAAGACATGAGCCATGCAAAACATTATTAGTGCTTTTAGTTCAAGGGGAACAGTTCATAGAGAGGAAACCATGCCAAAACCACCGGCCGGGGACTTGCATCACTTTCTTAAATTACAGCGGGTTTTTTGGCAAGGCAGCTTCATATAGTATCAGGGAGTAACCTTACATAATAATGAGAAACAGTCTGTCTGAAGACTGAAGCGTCTGCTTTAATTCAAGTGTAATCAGAACGGCGTTCATTTTGACAGATAAGTGCGGTTTAGTCTTAAGCCCTATTTATAGAGGATTAGTTATGTACACAAGGAGCTGCAAATGCTACTCTGTGATTTTTATTTATGGCCCTCTATCGCTTTTATCCCTTTTTTTAAACACAGTAAACATCAAATATTAAAATTATATTAATGTCGTGTAATAATAATATATTGGATGCTTTTGAAGAATACTTGCTTTTTTCGCTTGTCTTGACTGTGATTATTAGACAGAAAAGTCATTTATACAGTTGGATTGTGTGTGTAATAATGTGTATTGTTTTTCTGTTGTTTCCTTTTCTGTTTAACTTTTTGAAAGTTTTTTTTACTTGTTTCATATTATTTTTATTTTTATTGCTTTTATCACTTTATTGAAAAGGTTTTTGAAATAAACCAATGAATAAATGCGTGGTGGCGTAGTGGTCAACACTTGTGCCTTGCATCTCCATGGTCTGGGTTTGATTCCCACCTACTGGTACTCCAATAAAATCTTTAGGTTAATTGGTGTTCCCAAATTGGCAGTGGTGTGTGAATGAGTGTGTGTGTGTATGTGTGTGCCCTGTGATGGATTGATGGGGTATCCAGGGTGTACCCCGCCTCGTGCCCTAAGTCTCCTGGGATAGGCTCCAGGTCCCTGTGACCCTGTATACATGACAAAGCGATATAGACAATGACCATGAATAAGCCAAAGATACAAGACTTAATGTAAAACAGAGAGAGAAAGAGAGAGAGGGGAAAAAGTAACAAAATTCGGGTCAAAAAGTGACATTTTTGTTATGGAAAATTAAAGATTTTAGTCATCATCTTATAATTTTGAATAATTTTTGTTTTACAGATGTTGTACAAATGTGCATTGGTGCCCCAGGACAAAGTATTGCATACACACACACACACACACACACACACACACACACACACACACAGATTAAGCCACTTTATCACAGTGTCCTTGCAAGCGCAATTACGAATTTTGTGTTGAAGAAAATGTGATTCATGTGAGTTTAAATACAAGACAGGTTTTATTCATTTACTGTTTTGTTTTTGTCGTGGATGAAAGCTAACGAAAACCTTAAACGTTGAACCAGGAAAAGCCCCAGCTCCAGTTACGTAAGTTCGAAAGTTAGCGTTCCCTGGTAATGAGCTGGTATGAGGCTAATGCAGACTCGTGTATTATGTCTCGTCTCGTCTGCGCCTCTGTCCAGCATTAAAGGATTGAGGATTAAAAGCCACGTTCTGGCCAAGTCTGGATTAGTGTCGAACCTCCTCCTCCTCCTCCTCTTTCTCCTTCTGTGTCTGTTCATCCGTGGACTGCTGAAGCAAGTGCCAGGTCTGGACTGCTCCGCCTCGCTCTCTTTCATGTCTCAGCTTCTTTTCTGTACAGATTAACTGAAAAGCTGCACCTCTGTGTAATTGTTCATGCAGGGAACAGGCTGAAATGCTGCTGGTCAGCGCAATAAAAACTAGAACAGAACAGAACAGAACAGAACAGTATGTTCCAAGTTGAATGTGTGCAGAAGTGAATCGGGAAAAGTCATGCAGAGTTCTCGACCCGGGTCAACACAACACAACCTGCAGCACTTCATCATTACTGATACCATCAGAAGGCTTCTGAGATAACCTACTTAGCGACTTTGTGTGAGGATCGATACACCCACAGTTGTATAGACAGGCACTCAGCTGGGAGAAAAGTCGTTCCTTGAGGGCTCTTCGGATGGGTCACGGGTCTGTCTTTCTGAAGGTGCTCTACTTGAAAACTTTTCAGAAGGGAAATGATTCTACAGTACTTGGCACATTTTAAGCCTTGGCACAGGTTCAACGCCGGATGCCCTTCCTGGCATGACTCTTCCATTATTCTAACCAGGATTGGGACCAGCACTGCATGCAGTGGCTGGGTAGCATGGGGTGTGGAATCCACCGGCGGTGGGGCTCAAACCCAGATCCACATAACCCCAAATCAACAACCTAGAGACTTAGCCACCTGAGTCACCACTCCACATTAACTGGAACTTTATAGTACCATTTTACTTCACAGAACATATAGTAAATATGTTAATACACAGCAAATATGTGTAGTAAATATGTTAAAACACAGGATACTACGGAATTTTGTGGAGACCAAAAGTATAGGAACAGTTAATCCTCAAGGAAATAACGCTTTTGGTTTTGGTCTTTGTGCTTTGGCATGTTTTTTGCTTGCGATCCGATTTGGTGATGCTTTTCCAAAAATGCAGCACAGTTTTCATGAAATGGTGCTCGGTTGGATTAAGGTCTGCCGATTGATTCTGTCAGTCTTTAAACGCTTCCACTTTCCCCCTGAAAAAGTCCTTTTGATGTGTTGCAGTGTGTTTTGGGTTGTTGTTTTGTTGCATGATGAATTTCTTCACAATTAGACTGGACGCATTTCTCTGTAAACTGGTGGACAGAATGTTCCTGAATTAATTCTATCACCACCATCGTAAGTTCTATGATCAATTAACTATTAGAGATAATCCTCCAGAAGCAGCAATGCAAGTTCAGGCCATGACACGACCATGCTTGACTAGTAACCTGACTAGCCATCACCATGTCTGGCTAGTAAGCTTGTATGGTTTGGACCATATGCAGATTCTTTCTTCAAACTTTGACCTCATTTTGTGTCTCATCTCTGTATTTCTTTGAAAGTTTCAACTTGGCCTCCTTATTCTTACTGCTGATGAGTGGTGTGCATCTTGTGGTATGGTGTATATACAGAATAGAAATTCAAATAATAGATTGTGATACCTTCACCCTGCCTGTGGTGGTTGTTAACTGACTGTTGTCTCTGACTGTTGTTTTGGGAGCTTTCTTCACAGCTCCCACAGTGTTTGTCAGCTTGATATTGGTTTCCTTGGCTGACCTGTTCCATGCCTGGTTGTTAGCACACAAGTCGTTTCTTACATTACATATGATTGTATCTCAGGAACTCCATTCATGGAGTGTCCAACACAGTTTGGTCTTCTGCTCAAACACAGCTGATTCAACTAATTTGTTAATTACCAGGTTCAGGGCTGTTTTTAGGTGTGAGTGAATTAAAATTAGAATCCAGGGAATTTACTTTTTTTATCAGCTTCAAAATAACTCGCTTTTTTTTTTCCTAATAGACAGCCTTCTGGTCTATTGTTGGTTTATCCTTTTTAACAATGATTGCAGTATTCACGGGAGAAAACCAGGCCTCTAACCAAGACAAGAAATGTAGCGCTGTTAATTAAAGTGTTAATATAATCAATCTAACAGGGCATACCTGGGAAGCGGAAACACCTGTCACTCACATGTTACAGTATTTTTATTTCAATAGATGCATGGGATGGCTCTTATGGGTCACAGTTGATGGAAGGTTGGATGGCTGTAACAGAGCGAACGGGTTAATATATGATGGGTGGGATGGGATACGATATATGAAACGTATTAAATGGACTATGATCAATTGATTTGGAACAGAGGGAATGGCTTGGTCAAGAAGTTAATGATGGGTTGATGGAGAGATGGGATAGGGTTCAAGATGGATGGATGGATGGATGGATGCATTGGATAATGGGATGGAACAGGACAGGAATGAATGGGTTGGATGTGATGAATTAGGATAAGATGAGAGGATTGAAAAGCATAGAATTAGATGGATGGATTGATTATTAGATTATTAGATTGTGGAGCCACAGTTTGGAACAATTCACCAAAAAGAAGACTAAATTCAAAACACTGGTGTTAAATTACAGTAAAGACTTTACAGTTAGTGTTTTAAAGGCTAATCTTCTGAGGAACAAAGTTAAACCATGGTGTTGGAGCACGTTGTGCCCCAGAGATGAACAGGTCACTGCGGGCAGACGAGGTCTAAACCTGTAAAGGTTTAAGAGAGAGAGAAATTCCATGAGCGGTTTCAGTATAATAAAATAACAAAGCCATCGTCCATTAAAAGTCAATTTACCCTTTAGTGGCTTGAAAGATTTTTTTTCTAACCTTTTCCAACCTAAATACGGCTAGCATATGTCTCTGAAGGACTTTCTCTGTGGTGCTTCACGTATTCACGGGGAACGCTGTTACTGAGGTGCGCAAGTTTGAGTAATAATTTAACAGAGAGGTCATGGTCTAGACGTTGCTTGTATGAGCATCCCGTCTGTCTCTGTAGTGACCACACAAGCCCAAACAGGCTGGGACGTACAATACACTTCAGACTCAGGATCTGCTTTCAGAGGACCAGAGGACGTTCAGCTGTACAGCTATGAAGGAACTGTTCCTAGAACACTCTACAGTGTTATTTAAATGAGAGATTTCCAGACATCTGTGTGTTTAGTAATACTGCCGGAGGAACAGTTCTGATGGATTGGCACAGGATAAGTCACCCCGTAAGATGGGCATGTGTTCAAAATGCTCATCACACTAAATCATTACTAAGTCACATGACAGTAAGATGTCTAGACGCTGTACCCGGAGTAGGAACTCCTCAATGATTAGGTAAGGATCCCGTACAAGCTTCGCTTCTCAGCCTCGTCCTTTTAAACGTCATCTATAATTTAGTGTTCTGTGCTTTAAACGCGGTTTCCTTTTAGTTTTAGTTTGATGCACGGCATTGGAAAAGACCGAGCTCTTCAAGGACTGACTTCATACTAACAGACAAGCGTGAAACCTCTTTTCAGTCTTTTCTTCAGCTACGATGGGATATCCATTACCTGGGGTTATTTCTACTGGTCCCTTTATAGACGGTAAAACACTGCCTAATCCTTCCTGACTTGAATTTGCAGTGCGTAAGGAGTACTGACATGACTAGGATTTCGTTTCAGAGATATTTCACTGGTAATCACATTAACCGCCTCAATATGGAGAACGAGTTCATTCTGAAGCTTTTGTGACATTTTGGTCTTACACTCGATCCAGTTTGGCACAATCAGGAGCAAAGAATTATGGGATCTCAGAAATATAGTACATGAAACACGACGGTGCTGAAATTTCACTCGCAGCACTTTTTTTCCAAACAATGTTTTATTTATTTATTTATTTATTTATACAAGATCAAATCTGGTCTCAGTCTCTGCCTCTCATTTGTAGTCGTTTTGGCCTGACACATACTTTAGTTTCTCTGTGTGGTGTTTTATTACTATAGCCGGTAAACAAAGAGCTAATAATAAATAAGAGTTTTTCCGTTGGCCAACAATCCGAGGTTGAGCGCAGGCTAGTCGGGTTCGGCATTGTTATTTTGCCAAAACAGTTGATATATTTATCAGATTAAAAGGCAGCCAAGTCGCCGGGCTCTTTAATACGCCGGGCCGTCTCGTCCTGAAGCGTTTCATGGTCACAGTACCCCTCTGTGCTGGCCATGGGAATAAAATGACCGCTCTGACCATGAATTACCCGCTTGTTTCAGAGTTTGTGTCAATGTTGTAATGAGAGTGTGCATGTGCTTCCCTTTCATGTGGCAGTGGTGGTGCCACTGTCTCTGGGTACAGCATAGTCCTTCATTAGACAAAGGATTTGGGCCAGCACTGAAAACACACACACACACACACACACGCTAATTTCAAAGTAATTGTAATTGTAGATATGGTAAAGCTTTCTATGGGGAAGAGTTTTTTTTACCATACATGGAAGGAGTCTCCAGTTTCAGTGCTTTGAAACAAATAAAGCGTCCTGGGTTTTGGGAGGGGAAAAAGCAAACATTGTTTTAATAGACAGCATTAGAAAGCATTAGGCCTGAGAAATCTTTCCAGAAAGATCCACAGAGCATCTGGTTAACAGTAATGATGAACTTGAGAGAAGTAAGTGAGAGTGCGGAGGTTTAGACATTCGGGACTAAAATACGAGTTGGTATCAAAAAATTTCGAGATTAGTTCTGTTTACAAGCTCTGTTTTTTCGCCGTATGTCCTCCCTCAGACGCCTTAAAACCTGGCTGTAGAAGTCACTATTGATAGTCTGGGCCCTGTCTATGAGAGCGCACTTGGTTGAGCTGTGGACCTGCCTAAGCTTTTTTCGGTGTTGGAGATGATTGGCTCTTCCCCTGTAAAGACTGTAGCTGCGTTTCAGGGTCGCACACATACACCAAAGTTTCCCCTTCCACTCTTGACACGCACGTATCACTTAAAACACCTCGAACAACCCATCACTGTAAACTTGCCAAATCATGTTAAACGTCTCTGTGACAGATTTGCGTGCAGAATTTCATGTTCCCTCTTTGTTTTAACTTGCTGTTCATGATGAAATAGCAGGTGGACAGAATAGCTCCCGATGTACACAGGACGATGTCTTTTGGCACACTGACTTATGAAAGTCGGTGCTCCCTGTGCGTATACTTTATATACTGTGTGTGAACCCTTGTGCTGCCGTCTGTTGGCGTGATACAAATCTAATATTGAAATCTTTTAATATCCCCTTGTAAAAAGTAAAAATAAATAAATATAGAAATGAAAAAAAAATTACAATTTGAAAATGCCAAAACTTTTGGCCTTCATCAACCAAAGAAAATGTTAAAATGACTGGAATTGGGTTAAGAACTGTCCAACATATTATTAAAACCTGGAAGGATAGTGCTGAACTTTCAGCTTCACAGAAGAGATGTAGTCGCGAAAACATAATAAATTAGTGTGATTGAAGGTCACTTAATCATTTGGTGAAGTTGAATCATGAAAAAAGACAGAGTGAAAGTAAGAGCATTTACATATACTGTACACACACAATGTGATGAGAACTCACATGATTGGGACTAAACAGCTGTGTGTCCATTAAAAAAAACACTCGTTAGTGAGACTCATCAGAAGAAAAGTTTGCATTTTGCTAGGGAGCGTAAAAGATTGGACTTTGAAGCGATGGAAAAAGGTCATATGGACTGATTAGCTTAGATTGACCCTATTCCAGAGTGAATGAAACACTGCACCCATCATGCATAGTGTCCACTGTACAAGCCTCTGGAGTCAGTGTGATGATCTGGGGTTGCTTCAGTTGCTCAGGTCTATGCTCAGCAACGTTATGTGGCAATAAAATGAAGTCAGCTGACGACCTGAATGTACCTTTGGAGTTTTTCTTTCCTGATGGAACAAACATGTTCCAGGATTGTGATAGAGTGGTTCTGGGTGCACGAGGGTTAATTTGTATAAAGACTTTACACATACAGTATACTATCATACTCAGGCATTCAAGTAAAATAAAATATACAATTGTGTAAAGACAGCTTGGATAAATTTGGAGTTGAAGGTCACATTTGTGTTTCCTTTTTAAACCATCTGGGAGACGTCTTATTTAGTAAGGTTTAGTCCTGTCCTTTTTGGGAATGCTCAAGGACAAAGATTCAGTAACACAATGTCCAAAGAGACATTATACTGTATATATAATACTCGTAAACCAAATAGAATTTTCCCATAAGAAATAATGGAAACTCACATTATTCGTTCCACAGCCCAAAAAAGTAAATACATAAAAATAATTAACACAAAATATAATGTAAAAATAAAACAAATTAACCTGCACTTTACCTTTAAAAAAAAGTAAAAATAAAAAAAAGGCACTGTGTGTGTGTGTGTGTGTGTGTGTGTGTGTGTTTGTGTGTGTGTGTGTGTGTGTGTGTGGCATGGTGTCCAACAGACACAAAGAGCAGGCTGATACAGAGAGAGAAAATGGATCTTTAACCTCTCTAATGAGACTTGCTTTTGCTTGTAAACTCATAAACCAAGACTTCTTTGTTTTCCAAATTAAAATTTATTAAAAATCTTCAAGTAAAGCGAGCGATGGAGTGTATCAGGAACATCATGAAGGCATTAAGCAGAAATTCAATGTAGAGACAAAATAACATTTTGTTCCAGCGGAGGTACATCAGAGGTTACACACTGTCAGATGATTAATTACGTAAGTAGTGATACAACTGTGTAATGGCACAACAAATAAAAAAAATGTTTTAAAAAACGCAAACGCTGCAGAAAAAAATGCATGTTAAATTCTAGCTCTCATTAGAGACGTTTCCAGGTGACACACGAAAGTTGTGTTTAGGCCAAGATGGATGTAGTGCGGTCTCAGAGGGACAAAGTTTCCAGCCTCACCCTTGTCTGTTTTCCTTCAACTCCAAGGATGCACACACAAACATGTCAAAAAGCTCGGTTACACCCTGATATCAGCACATCGTGTGTGGCAACATGACAACACGTGTGACACAGCAACACATGAGACATCGCAAGTTTACCAACACTTTTCAAGCAGACACAGGTTTTATAACTTTATAAAAGTTTTCTGAAATGTAAAAGTTTTCAGAACTCGATTCTTGCGAGTGTATGCACTGCAGTGTCTCAGTCACATGTTGGTTTTCATCCTTAAGAGAGGCTGGTGAAGCCTACTGTAATAACTGTTTCCATCATACCTATGACACAAAGATTTTTTCGGGCCTGGAGCCTATCCCAGGAGACTTACTGTAGGGCACGAGGCGGGGTACATCCTGGACAGGGTGCCGATTCATCGCAGGGCACACACACATACACACACTCACACGCTTATTCACACACTATGGGAAATTTGAAATGGCACTTAGCCTAATCTGCATGTTTATGGACTGTGGGAAGAAACCGGAGTACCCGGAGGAAACCCACCAAGCACACAGACTTGAAACCTGGAGGTGCCAGTGATAACCACGAAGCCACAGTGCTGCCTTCTGGTGTTCTCTAGTAAAATAGAAATTGTACTTGTATTGAAGCTAAAATATCTATAAAATAATTGCAGGATAATTAACCCTGGGCTTGTAACAGGAACTCATTACGCCAGCTGGGTTGTTGATTATTTTCCCAGTGAGAGCATGACCCAGACTGTGTTATTCCTTACTTGGCTAATGGAAACAGGAAAAACAAAATCATATTGAAATGTGTAACATTTTGTCATGGTCTGCAAAACAAGTTTTGTAACTGAAAATGTGTTTGTGTGTGTGTGTGTGTGTGTGTGTGTGTGTGTGTGTGTGGGTGTGTGTGTGTGTGTGTGAATGTGCGACTCTTAAGCGGCTCTTGGATTCATTACAAGATGTGGTCAGTGTGATCAATCTCCATGCTAGCGAGGCAAATCCCGATCCCAGAGCCCGGCTAAATTTAGCCTGAGCTGCAACCCAATCATCATGCTCATTCTCGTATACGTATGTTCAAAACTCAAACCTGGAATTATTTATTCTAGAATAAACATGTGCTGGTAATTACTGATGATGATAAGCACTGGTTATTATATCTATTTATGAATAAGAAGTTTACGTTCATAATAATTAAGGAACTGAAACAACTTGTGTGTCATTTAGAGTGAATCAGTGGATCTGTACAATATTATGTATTATTATTATGTATATGTATAATTTTTCAACAATGACATAAGTCTAGTCCTGT
>JAQMYL010000005.1:25599747-25612913 GCA_030014365.1 Clarias pachynema | reverse complement strand
TCACAAGAAATATCGTTATCGCAATATTCAACAACAATATTGCATATCGCATATTTTCCTAATATCGTGCAGCCCTAATTAAAACTTATGAATACTTAAAGGTATCTATCGAAAAGATAGTCAGAGAATGCAGGAGCAAAAGGTTAAAAAATCACAAACATTTGTTTATTACAAATTAATAACATCAACTAAGATATTAAACAACAGCACCATCACCAATCAGCCATAACATTGTTTTGCTTAACCAAAATTAATTAATTATCTTGGTGCGGTTGAATTGTGTTTTATTAAACTCTAGTAAAGAAGTACTGACATACTGTAGCAGGGGAAATGATTTAAAATTGAAATGTTGACCAATTGCAACCAAAAGAAGGGAAAAAATACCACAAGGAAGAAATAAAACATAAAGTGAAACAGCACTGAACCATAAATAACCAGATGGAGAGAGACTGAAAGTTATTTAATAAAAAAAAAAAACACTTTCACCACATGCTGGTCATTGTAAACACTGTACCCTAAAGATACCCTAAAAATCTAATAGTGCAATACTCCCAGAGATTTGGAACATGTTAGAGTTATGTTAGTAAAAAAAAAAAAAAAAAACATTATACAAGTACACTATATCAACATAAATATAACAGATTTTTCTCCCCAATATCAATATTAAGCTAAAAAATTGATCAAAATAAAGCGACGCCGCAGCAAGAATAAGACACGATCAGTTCAGGTTTAATTAACAAAATGTCACTTTTCATTGTGGGGATAAAAATACCAGCTCAGGAGAATCTATCGGGTCGATTTCATTACGTGCATGTAAGCAGTGTTCACAGAAATGAAGTTCATACCTCATTCATTCTGCATCACTGGACCAGTCTATAAACATGAACATCGATATGTTAAGATATTAATTAAAGCCTCTGTGCCTTGTGTTGTAGTTGGATGTTTTAATGCTCCGCACAAAACAGAGATGATTTACTTTATTTAAGTTAAAAGTAAATTAAGCCCTTGTGTGTAAGAGATTACCTGCTTCATAAGCATAAAGCGACGGTGGAGGATTTACGCTTCTGTGTTTAACGTAAAGCAGAGGAGTGAGGAGAATACTAGATGATCATTAATATATTTTTATTATTTATAAGGATGTAAAATAGACAAGGAGTTGTACTGAAGTGGAATCACTGCTTACCACTATGAAGTTGGTTAATTGCCCGTAACAGCATGTTTCCAAGTGTTTTATTCGTTTAATTTCAACGATTACTGTTTTCTGTTTATAAGTGAACAATGCACTGTACGTTTTATCCGTTAATATAACTTTTAATATCGTTCATCATCCACAACATCCAGCGTTTTGGGTCGCACTGCAATAACACACTCATATATTCATGTGAATCTCAAAGAAAAAAATAAATCATTAATAATGAGACCCTGTCCAGGGTGTACCCTGCCTTGTGCCCGAAGCCTCCTGGGATAGGCTCCAGGCCCCCCGCGACCCTGATCATAGGATAAAGCGGTATAGAAAATGCTATAGAAATGCTATTAATAATGAGAACATTATGACATCAACCTGAGCTGGAATTCAAGTCGAACTATATTTTTCCCTCCTTGTGTTTTCCCTCGTGGGTTTTTTTTCCACAAATTCTATCTGTACGTGTACTGTTAAGTACTGGTAAGTAGCGACTAGTTAAATTAGTTAAACATCACACAGTGAACCTACATCGCAAAGCATACGTTGTCCTTTAATTCTTACAGTGCTGTACAAACATCTGGGGCACTTTTTAAACAGGTAAAGGCTTCCTAATGACAAATAAAATGATTTTAAAAAATTATAATAATAAAAAAATAATAGTAATACAAAGAAGGTAATTATATCACAATAAGCTTTCTGTAATATTGTGATACATAGTTATTAGATGGACAATATTTTCACTGAATAATTAAAACCAATCAGAAGCAGATGTGAAGATATAAGGGTTTGGGAGAGCTCAGATAGGGTTTTAGGGGGCGTACATGGCTATTTTTTTGTAGAGATTGGGGGTATGGCCATGAACAATGTCGCAAATGGGCTGTTTAAAGGTGTTCTGTACATTGTTACTTCCTTTTATTAAATATTTTAATAATAAATAGAAACAGTATCCAATGTGTAGAATTCTGTATTTAAGTTTTAACATGTAAAATGTTCAACTTTTTCCTCTTTTTCAGTGTTATACACTTAAGTAAAATGTGTTATTTGTTTATTTAAATTTAGTAATGACATATTAATTAAATGATTGTTTATCATTGATCGATACATTAATAACAGTATTTTAAATGTGGTTTTCTCCAGGTCACCTGGTTTCCAGATCGAATGAGTCTGTAAGTTTATCTTTATATCACAAGTCTAGTTAAAGGAGGGGGTTATCTGGACGGGTGCAGATGATTCCATTTGTAAAAATGTGTAAACATGACAGAAATCTTTGGAAGTGCCCATGGATATGAAAAAATAATAATAGAAAAAAAATGTAAAATGGCCGTATTGCTGGTAATTTGTGGGGAAATCTTAAGTATATATCGTAGAAGTGCTTTTGAGAGTTTTTGTCGTGTCATCCAGCCCTACCTGAAAATCTTGAAATGATTAATCTGTTGAACAGAAAATCATAATTTGAGTTTAAATCAATAATTGGTCTTATATATTGGCCAAATTTTATATTTTTTCTTTACTAATGCATATGAATACATTAGTCCTAAAATCAAGACTGAAACTGGCTTCTGTGGGGTGCCAAAATATTTGCACAGTACTGTAAGTTGAGTAGGCTGTATATTTTTTGCTTTGAGAAATGATTGACTCAATTGTCCAGTTTGTTTTTAAAAAAAAATGCAACTAAAGACTTAAAGCTGACCTGCACACAAAATCTCCCCAGTTTAACTCCTAGGTTTCACTTAAGTCATTCCTACAGTACCAGATATATACATATCAGAAACATCTCACACTGTCCTGTTTTATTGTTTACCGTCACACTTCAGTGTTTCAGTCAAAGTGCAACTTTAATTCGAAAAAACAAAAACAAGAAGAAAAAAAAAAAGAGGAGAGTTCTCTCATCACTGCTGAGCGCATTGCCCCACCTGCTCCGGGTTCTCCATCATTCCCTCGTTCTTGTGCTCTATCTCCACCTACAGGAGAACACAAGGGAGAAAGAGACAAGGAGATGTAATAACACACAGAACCCACCAGAGGCCAGACAAATTCACCTTGTAAAACTGTGAGTGTTGAGATTTAATGCTCGGTCCATAAGCTTAAAAAAGATCTTGAATGACTCCTGAGAAACTAACTCTAATCCTTTGCTGCTATATCTTTGTCTTATGAGTTGGTTTTTCTAATACATAGATGTTAAATTAAGGCATTTATTTGGACACAGGCACAGTAGACCTGACCAAGCAGAAAAGTAAGGCAAAGAAAGAACAAACATTATCAGAGTTCAATATACAACTGGCCTTTTTTTGTGTCCGTTGATCACCCTTGAGATGTTATGAAACTGTTTCTACTATCACAGGTGGAGCTGATTTGGATCGCCTAAAGTTTGGATTTGATGTCACAGCGTCTAGACGCTCATCATCCACTGACCCCAGACACCAAAGGTTCAACATCCTTGCTTTGGCATGACATGATGGGACTCGCGTGATAACACAAATCCTACCTCAACCTCCACACAGGAGCTCCTAAAGCCCTCCTGTGAAAAACGAGCCGTTTCAACAACCCGTCTGAGGAGCTGTAATGAGAGCAGATGTTCATGGAGACGTCTACAGCCACCTTAATGACATGTTTGGATTGCACGAGGGAAAACGGCTCTGGCAGCTGAGACAGCAGGTTGCTGGAGGGTGACTGCCCGTATTTCAGTGACTCTCAAATGGCTGATGATCTTCAGCAGAAAGAGATTCGTTTGACTGCAGCAAAAACCAGACACTTTTGGTGTGTTTGGTGTAGATTCATCTCTACTTGAGCTGGGTTAAGTTTATATCAGTTGTGTACGTATATATACACACACACACACACACACTTACTTATTTACAGAACAGCAGCTTTAATAAAGAGCATGTGTGCAGAGCAGAATACGAGAGCATAGTCATTAAAAATGAGCTCAAGGTGCTTCGACAAACACACAGAAACTCTCTCTAGTAAAAGCAATGCTTTTCTGCAAGCACCGAGACCTGAACAACCTTTTACTGTTGCTTTCTTGTGGCAGTGTGCCACATGATGGGCTGATTAGATAACTGTACAAATGAGCAAGTATTCCAATTAAAGTGGAATAGAAATAGTAGAGATACTTGCATTATTGAGAAGCCTAACTCTTTTTTTTTTAGTTGTTGCAAATGAAATTTACATTTAGGCATTTGGCAGACGCTCTTATCCAGAGCGACTTACATTTTTATCTCACTATACATCTGAGCAGTTGAGGGTTAAGGGCCTTGCTCAAGGGCCCAACAGTGGCAACTTGGAGGTTGTGGGGTTTGAACCTGGGATCTTCCGAACCGTAGTCCAATGCCTTAACCACTGAGCTACCCCTGGCCTTAGATAAAATGGGAAATAAATTGTTGTTGGTCTTTCGGCTGTTGCTACAGCAGACAATCCGCTCCGCACACAAGCTTGGCACAGGTTTTACACCAGATGCCCTTCCTGACACAATCCTCCCATTTTATCTAGGCTTGGGACAGGCACTTCATCCAGTTATTGGGAATCGAACCCGGGCCTTTCGCATGGCAGGCGAAACACCTACTCCTGAGCCACCAGTGGCCTACTGTCCTTAGTTGGTGGAACTTTAAGGTGACAGTTACTGTTACTCCTAAATACCAAAAAGATATAAATACTCATCAAGATCTATTAATATGAACTAATTGTAATTATTTAAGTTAACAGTACTCAATATGTGTAATTACTTTGAGCATTAGGGTTTACAGTGTAGTGATTGTTTATCCCTGCAGATAACTTCTCAGCCTACGTTGTTGAAGATAGAAAGTCACTTAATCATGTTGTAATTCTTCTTCTTATTATTATTATTATTATTATTAACCAGGGACCGTCAAGGCCAGTGGTCATTACTGTATTTATTCCCATCTTTACAACCATGGTAGGATCTCCGGTCAACATTCACACATGCCTTCACCCACCACAGGCAATTCCGGGAGCTCCAGTTAGCCTATCTGCATGTCTTTGGACTGTGGGAGGGAAAACCGGAGTACCCGGAGGAAACCCACCAAGCACAGGGAAGAACATGAGCCTGAACCCTGCAGGAGCGAGGCGACATTGCTAACCACTGCGCCGCTATGCCGCCTATTATCATTAAATGAACAAAATCAACTCCAGATATTGTTGTAAGGTTTAGTACATTTGCTTGCAGCATTTGAATGCTTTGTAATGGTTACCAGTTTAAATGCAGCTAAAATTGCGGCACCATCCAACTCTACTGTATACAAAGGTAAATCAATTAAGTAATTATATTTTAAAACATGACGTTCAGACGAACCAGCAGTCTCTAACTGGACAATGAGCAATCATACAGAAGATGTGGAAACATTCATCTTATCTCCACTCACAATGAACCTGATTTGCAGGCAAAGTGTAAACAGTAGTGTGTCTCAGTGCTCGCAGAACTGTGTGTGTCTCTCTCTGTGTGTTCACCTATATATCTGTGTTTGCAGTTCATGCTGCAGGTCCATGTTTTTAATGACGTCCCCACAAACACACACAACCACACACAAACACACACACGAACCGAGTACCTGGTAGGAGTAGTGTGCTTTGTAAGTGATCCACTTCTTCAGCTCGGCCCTGTCTTGGACGGACAGAGAGCGCACGGCGGTCTTCGAGGCTGACGCAGCAGGCATGTCGAACTCCACCTCCAACACGCTCTGGAACTTTTCTGGAACCTCACGGTCCGATCCCAGCTCCAGACGGCAGAAGAAAGTGTGAGGGTGACCCAGCGCTGGTGAACAGACCAAACACTAGGTTAACAATAGCACATGTTTCAAGTAAATGCTCAAGTTAATCTAATAACCCTGCTTATGGCCAGATGGAGGAAATTATTATATAATTTATTATATATTATATATTTAATAATATTCTTATGACAATTTAGCTGTTTAAAGTAACATTGAATGATACAATGTTAAACCTTCTCTGTCCTAAAGCAAGAGTAAAGTTACAGTTTTACCTCTGCTATGAAGCACTGATACTGGAGACTCCTTCCATAAATGCTAAATAAACAACTCTTACACATTCACCAGATGAATATTTATATGTCCCAGTGAGCGAGCTATTACTATAGAAACGATGACCTGTGCAGCATATGTCCCTGACATCCCATAGTAGTAGTATTAGTAATTGCTGTTGCTTTTACTATTTTTACATCCATGACATTAGATTTACAATACATTAGATTTTTACACTCCCTCCCTCTTCCACACAATTGCATATACACACATGCTTGCATTTTTGGAATTGATTAGTTATTTGTTGGTATGGATATTTGTTTCTTGCACTTGCACAAAAATAAATAAATATCCTTTTATTAAAATTGGGGGCGGGGGGGGGGGTACTTTTTAAAAATAATTTTTTCATTCATATTTTTGCAATTGAAGTTGTAAAATGTTGTAGTTCCTCTATGATCCTACAGCACAGCACACTCTACACTATTCACACAGCGTCCTCGTGTTTGGTACGAGCGAATCATTTGCTGAGTTTGTTTAGAAATGTAACAAAATAAAACATAAATAAATTTTAATACAAAATCAGAATAGTTATAAAACTGTGACACTTAAAGAATTGCAATACAAATAGAATCAGAACTTGGGTATTGTGATAATGTCGTATAATATTGTGTGTTTTTTTAACGTGTATTGCTTATCCACTGCACATCAGCCAGTAATTACAACAGGTAACAATCTCACTCCATTCCAGGTTTAAACTCTCTTTCCTAACCCTGTTGTTGCTGTCTGCACTGTTCTCGCTGCTTATCAGATAATTATTGAGCACATAAAAGTGCTGAATCAGGTTTTTAGCTGTTTTTTTTTTTTTGAGCAAAGAACAAACTGAAAACAGGAAAACTGAGAGCCAAAAAAAAAAAAAAAAAAGGGTGGGCGCTGCGAGCTCCAGGCCTCAGCATGACGTTACGATCCTGGGCCGACTTCCCAGGCACAAATTACACGTGGTCTAAACGAGCTGCTCATTGGGAATTCTCTCTGTTGTTACAGTCTGAAAGTAAACGCAAGCTGTTCAGGAAAAACAAAGCATATGTCTATACTTACACAACAATCTGATTATAGTCATTAAAACCTGATCATTGATGGAAGACAACTAATTTATTATATAAGAAGGTAGGGATGAAATGTTATGTTTTGATAGTGAAGATTGAAATAGATCAGATAAATTATAAAAGTTAAGAAATAGCGTTTGATTAAATAGAATGCATTGAGGGAAATGCTAAATGAAAAGACAGGCAGTGGGGTGTGTGATCTAATGAATACTGACAGCTGGGGCTTTGTCCAGCCAATCCGACACACACTGACGGAACCCTGCTGATCCGTCTCTGAATGGTTTGAAGCACAGGCCTACTGAGCGCTCATGCTAAACGAGCAGAAAAGTTCGACGGTAAATAACTCGAGCTTTCTTTTTCAGTACGGAAGCAGAAATACTGTATAGTTTACAAATGTGGAAGATTCTCCAGTTAGACAAAGTTTACTCTCTGTTGTAGTTGTAGCATGACAAGATGTTTTTTATAGATAGCAGGAACCTGTTTTTGCAGATGTTACTGTATAAATGGTAAAGAAGTTAATGCTCAAGCTCAATGCCTTCCAATGTCTGGTATAGCGTTTTTACTAAAAATAAAACTAACAATCACTGTGTTCATGTGCAAACAAATAATCTGACTAATAATCCTGTTTATGGACAGAGGGAGGAATTATATTTATAATGATATACTTATTATAATGATATAAAATTCTTATTGACTTTTTTGATTAAAAAATGTTGAACCTTCTCTGTCCTAAAGAAAGTTTTACCCCTGTTATGAAACACTGACACTGGAGACTCCTTTTATAAATGATAAACAAACATTTCTTTACACAAAAGTTCAGCATGAACAATTGCACGTCCCTGTTAGAGAGCAGTTACTATAGAAACGATTATCTGCGCAGCATCCATCCGCAAAATCCACCGTGGCGTGGGCCGTCTCAAGCCATGGTCAGGGAGAGATCTGGGTCAGCCGCAGATTATGTATTAATTGTGGTGGTAGTAGTATTAGTAGTAGTAGTAATAGTATTTATTGTTGCTTTTACTGTTTTTACATGTTATATATTTCTAGATGTTTACATTTGTTTATACACCCAAATGCACTTGCATGCAGACACGTATACACACATATGCATGCATTAAAATTTTTTGTATTTCATATGTTATATTTGTTTCTTGCACTAAAAAAAGGAAAAATCAATAACCTGTTATTAGAGATCGGGAAAAATGTTTAATTATTTTTAAGTTTTTAATGTGTACAGTATATCTTTGAGGTTCTAATAGTCCCTACGCTTCATCACATCACCCTGCTCATGGGCTACTGTCCGCTAAGACCACAATATCTTTATTACTTTACATAGTACAGAAAAGGCAGTTTTATCATAATTGTCAAGCAAATATTCAGTCTCATTTTCTCTCTCTCTCTCTCTCTCTCTCTCTCTCTCTCAGTTAACAGCTAACATGCCTGAGTTTTCTTTCTTAAAGCGCCGCTCTATGATAATCTCTTACCTTCATATAATGCAGCATCATGCCATCTTCGTAAATGTATACAACCCTACACCTAATTAATTTGTATTTCTTTTCCTCACTGTAAAACATCCAAAATATACAAAAATCTCCTTTGAACAGTTGATACTGAGATGTATATTTGCTATTTATCCTTTGTAAAGCCTTTATAACGGCTCTAATCTGAGGTGCTGGTTGTTAATTGGTGATTTTTGACGCTGGTGACTCTAAATGATCTTCTCCTCTGCAGCAGAGGGACGTTTTGGTCTTGCTTTCCTGGCAAGATCTTCATGAGAGCCAGTTTCATCATGGAGCTTGATGGGTTTTGCAAATGCACTTGACAATACTGTTCTTGCAGGAACTGTTCCAGAACAGCTGACTTTTGTGTCTTAAAATATCAGCTGACTGTTGTTGTTGTTGTTGTTGTTGTTGTTGTTGTTCGCCAGTATTGTTCTCAAATGTAGAAAATAAAATCAAAAACATTGAATTAGTGTGTCCAAACAGTTGATTGGTTCTGTATATACTACTGTATAGCTGTAGAAGTCCGAACGCTTATTGTAGCACTCTGGAAATAACAGAAAATCTTACCTTGTCTTTCTGCCTGGACACATTAGGGGTGCCATTTCTTTTGAGAACGGTAATGTGATTTTCTTTGCATTTTGCTTTATCTTCCTCAACAGAAATCACTTCAAAACAATAATTGTCTGGTGTCTCTCTGAGATTTATGTTCCAAACCCATTACTGCCGCTGGCACTGTGAGCCTAATGTTTAATAAACCTGCTTTAGAGATTTTTTTTTTAATGGCTTTTAACTCTAGTCATTTATAGATGACGTCATAAAATGGATAAAACACAAATAAAAAAAGATAAATCTTGTAAAAAAAAATAATAATACAATAAGGCTATTAAAAAACAGTTCCTTGGACAACAAAGAGCTCTTAGGTTTATAAACAGGTTCTACTTCAGAGCGGGTTCGGCAATCCGATTTAAAAAACTGCCTATTTTCCGAGCAAGTGTTTCAGGAAGAACACAGGTGTTTAAGGAATCAACAAGCATAGATAGTGGAAACAAATAATATCTGTGCTTCCTCAAGAGTTCTGAGAAGATTAAGTACCTCTCTAAATGTCCTACTTGCCAGGCTTTGCATTTGTCACTAGTCATTTTTTCCCTTGTTGGTGGTGGTGGTGGTGATCATCTTTCAGCTGCTCCCATCAAGGGGTCGCCACCACAAACCATCCAACCAAACGTACAGGTTTTACAGCAAATGTCCCTCCTGACACAACCTGGACTGCATCCTCTGGCGGGGGTTTGGGCGTTGACTGGGAATTGAATGCAGGCCCTCAGCATAGCAGACGAGAAACCTACCACTATTTCTCCAATGCCCTTTTGTAGCTAATGGATTATTCAAACAACATCTTTAATGTCTCTTTGAAAGGTGCACCATCTATCTAAACCATCTTGGACAGATGAACTCTGTTGTAGGGTTCTACTTTGGACCATTGGTATATCCCACTATGTTAACCATAAAAAAACATTTTCATACTAAACTTAATCATTTTGTGCATATTTTATATACAATTTTGTCCAGCAATATTTTTATGCATTTTTTTCAGTTTTTAGGCATATCACCTTGTTTTATCCCTGAAATCCCTTGTTTTATCCCTAAAATACCTGGTGCATTATTGAACCTGAGTTCCCTAAATCCCTGGAACAAGACAGTACGTTCCTACCTGAGTTTTTGTCGGGCAGACGACTGATTCTCCACACCACGGCTTTGAAGGCTTGTTCATACTTTGCAGTGCCAAGGGTGACCCGCATAGCCGGTTCAGACCCTGAGATGCTTGTGGAACCGAAACTGGCACCTTTATTAAAGCGTGCCTTCAAGGACTTTTCTCCTGTCACACTTTCCCTGCGGAAGTTCTTTGCCCATGTATCAGGAATCGGGTAACGAATAGCCACATTTTCACATGGGATCACCGTTAGAGGGTCTCTATTGGATGAGAACCCGGTTGACATCACTAGCCAAGACTGTAGTTCCACCTCTGCACCTCGAACACTGACAACCGTTCTCAGAGTGAAGGGCAGAGTTTTCTCTGCGTATCCTGTCCGGAAACGTAGAAGCTCAAATCTCCGTCCAGATGGGGGCTCAAAGGAGATAGTCCTGGATTCTGCAAACTCTGGTGTGTCTGCGCACTCATGCAGTCGACAGTCACAGAGACGGATCCAGCGTGTGGTAGTGTTGGGGATGATGTCATGCCGAGACACCACCTCTTTGCCTTTCACCTGGACATCGTTGAGACCTATGCAGCAGGGGGGTGAGCCCGTTAAAAAGGCAAGCACAGAAATCTGCGTCATTACCAGATGTTGTAAAATACGGTTGTCTGTTTTGGACAGAACCCCGTAAAAGCTATCTACAACTTCAACCTGAATCTCCTCTTCAGAGTAAGGCACAGATGAACTGGTGCTGTCCACATCAGCTGACAACACTGCCAGCTTTTCCTGCAAAGCATACCTGAAGCTTAGGAAATCCCTGTAGTCTGTGGTTCCAAGCTTTACCAGTTGCTCCTTCACAGGCAGGTGAACCACGGTGACTTTTGGCTGGATCTTGCGCTTCTCCTTATATACCACCTGGTCCAAGCTGAGAGTATGGACACGGTTGTTCTCCTCATAGTGCTGCATTTTGTGTTCGGAGATCTCGAGCTGGGCACTAAGCTGGAACTCCTTGAAGTGTTTCTCCAGGCCTTTCTCGTAGTAGAGCCTCAGCTCACCCGCATCGCTGAGCCTTGCAAAGATTGGCCCCCAGTGCCGAGAGGACATGATGTTCTTCTTCTCGGGAATGCGCAGAAGCATGGGCCAGCCATCTTGAGGTGCCATGTGAGCCGGTTCATATGGAGTCTCTTCATCATCCCCTGCATCCACAGTGTCATCTGGTAGAGAAGGTTCCTGGTCAGCTTCAGAGATCTGCATGTTTTTAAGCAGATCCAGTTCATTTCCAGAAAGACCTGAGGCATAAGTGCCAGTCCCACTACCACTGCCAAAACTCCCTGCAGTAAAAGGGAAAAGGAAAGAGTTATTTTGGGTGTCAGGATTAGTGAAAGGGGACTCAAACAGCAAGGCAGTAGGTGTCTCCTGGGTTTCATGGTTGTCAGATGATGTCAATGCACTGTTATTAAAATAGGCACTAAAAGGGTTAATATGAGATGGCTGGATGTTTGAAAAATCCTCGTGCAGAAAGGGATTCTTCTTGGTGTAAGGAGTGCTGCTGTTTGACAGTGCGCTTTCGCGGACAAACACAGAATCTGATTCATCTGGGGATAAATCCAGAATGGGTCTGTCTGCTCTCTGGTTTTGGATGGACGACACAATCAAATTGCTGTTGGTATCCTGTAAATGAAAACTGTTCAAGTTGCCAGTCCTAATGTTGGATGGTTTGGGGGCATGCTGGTAGACTTGCTCTTCCACATTATCATCATCATCATCAAACGTGACCCAGCTGGCAAATCGACTGGTGGTGGTGCTTGATTGGCCATTGCTCTGTGCAATATTGGATGTCCAGTTGAGTGTATCCATGTTTATTCCCTCATCTTCCAGGCAGATAAAAGAATCTGTGAATAGGAAAAAAAAAAACAGGTTTAAGTAGGTTATTTGCTACATTAATACACCACACACTTTGGATATTACCCTGTTCTTTCAGGATACACTCATTTGTTTCCCTGAAGTATCTCACCGCACATTATTACTTTATATTAGTTACAACATGCAACCATTTCCAAGCAACCATTGAAACATCCAAAGAGCTTTCATTTGTTCAGTTGACCAGCTACCAGATTTTATTTGAACGTGGAAATGAACAGGAAAGCGACTTGGAGTTGGGTCACGCTATAAAATCTGCAGCCATGATGCAATCATGAGGTTCTGTGTGAGTACAGTGAGGTCACTCAATCATAAATGATTAAAACAAGTGCTACGGTCTGATCTCATTCTCAATTTTTCCTATTTAATGGACTGAAAATAGGCTTAAGAGTTATCTTGAAATCTTTAAGTTAATAATTCATGAGCTCAGTCCAAATTTTCTTCTTGTTCTTGTTACATTCGCAACTCAGTAATAACCTGTGATGCTTTATAACCTTATATTTCAGTGGAGACATATGTCTGTTTTCCCGTATGTCATTATGTCCGATGGTAAAGTCAGCAGAAGTGAACTTCACCCTCATGTCACAACAAAAAGAAAGGCAGTTTTCATGGAGGGACCCTGTTGCACAATGTTTAGCTTTCAGTCATATTTTTGCTTGCAAAGAGATTTCGTTTCAGCCACAATGCTGACTCAAAGTTGTGCTTTCAAAAAAAAAAAGATTAAAAAAAAAAAACTCATCACACATTATATTATATATCAAAACATAAAAGTT
>JAQMYL010000005.1:25577390-25589768 GCA_030014365.1 Clarias pachynema | reverse complement strand
GACGACTCGTTCATCTGAGTCATGTTAAAGATTCGTTCAAAAAGAACGAATCGTTCATGAACGACCCATCACTAACACACACACGCACACACACACACACACACACACACACAGACCTTATCGAACACTCTGAAGGCCTCGTGGATCTCATCCTCACCGCCCGTATCCTTCATCTTTCTCACCATCATCATGATAAACTCAGGGAAGTCAATCGTACCACTACCTGAGAGAGAGAGAGAGAGAGAGAGAGAGAGAGAGAGAGAGACCTCACTAATGATTTGTAGTATTTAGGTTTAGGGTTTAGTGTGTAAGGAGAAACTGTACTCTGTAGGGTGCAGTCATTAGAGTGTAGGGTGAAGGGCGAGGGGTGTATAGTCTAGGGTGCACACCCATAATTTGGTGTCGTACAACCACACTACATGTAGGCCGTAGCATGTAGTGTGTAGTCTTTAGTTTATAGTGTGTGGGGGGTGGGTGTTGTGTGCAGGGTGTAGCCTTCAGAGTGTATTGTGGAGTGTGTTGGGTGTAGTTCTTACCGTGTGGCGGGTGTTATTTGTAGGATTTGTAGTGTGCAGGATGTCGGGTGTTGTTTGTAGTGTGTAGACTTTAGTGTGCAGGGTGTTGGGTGTTGTTTGTAGTGTGAAGGGTGTAGGCTGTACAAATTATGGGTGTGCGCAGAGTGCAGGATATAGGGTGTAGAGTGTAAGCATGTAGTGTGTAGATAGAGTGTAGTGTGCAGGGTGTCAGGTGTTGTTTCTAGGGTGTAGTGTGCAGGGTGTAGGGTGTTGTTTGTAGTGTGCAGGGTGTTGTTTGTAGGGTGTAGGTGTGTTCCTCACCATTAGCGTCCACCTCTCTGATGATGTCGTGCAGTTCGGTGTCAGTGGGATTTTGCCCCAGAGAGCGCATCACTGAGCCCAACTCTGTAGTGCTGATAGAACCATCTCCGTTCTTATCAAACAGCATGAACGCCTCCCTAAACTCTGACACACACACACACACTATATAATTACAGTATGCTCTATATAATCCGTGATGATTGTAAAACACACACGTGCACACACATATACACACTCTACATATTTATATATGCTCTTTATAATTTATAATGATCATAAGACACACACACACACACACACACACACACACACACACACCGGTGATCTGCTCCTCAGTGAGTTGGTCAGCCTGATTAAAAAAGAGAGACAGAAAAACATCTAATCAGGTGGTGACACAGTTACTACTCATCAACTTAGGTATAATATAATATAATATAATATAATATAATAACTGTAAAATATTTCGATATAAGCAGTATTACACATCACCGTCTGCTCTCTCAGCACACACAGTGGAGCTAAAGCCATTAAACTAGCAGTTATTGTACCGCTGATTAAACATCTGGGCTTGACCCTTGACCCTTGCCAGCTGTTCTACATTCAGCCAATAATAAAGAATAATATTAAAAAGGCACTGGTTAAAGAAGCAAATGACAGAACACTGACCTGGAATCAGTGCTGTCTCCATGTCTGTCTTTCTCTCTGGCTGTCTCTCTGTCTTCCTTCCTGACTGTCTGTCTGTCTGCATATCTGTCTGTCTCCCTTTCTGTCTGTCTGTGTCTCTATTTAATCATAGAGTTTGTTTTACAACCACTTCTTTCTCTGTCTCTCCAAAGGTAGATTCTCTCATCCTAACCTTTATATTATTCAGTTGGATGTCAGTCAGATCTGCCACCAGTCTCTTGGCCTTCGGTTCGCTGGCCCACACCTCCAGTCTTGTCAGCTCTGCTTTTTTCACGGCTTCACCTCCACCTGTCTCCATGCTCTCTGCTGTCTTCTTGTCCTCTCCTCCACCCTTCCTGCCCACCATCCTCCTATCCTCCATCAGTCTGTGTCTCAGGTTGACAAGGCAGTGCGCAGTGAGGGCGGTGTGTCTACGGAGTCGTGAAACATCAGCATGAACCCTCCGTAGTCCGACCTTCAGCTCCTGGAGCTCCTTCGTCAGCCGCGCCGAGTTCATGTCCACCATCCTCTTCATCAGCGCGGTGACTCTTCGCTCCTGCTGCTCCATCAGCTCCACATAAAAACACTGCTGCTGCTCCAACATCTCCAACACCACCGACACACACACAGAGTCCTGGCTGGCCGCCATGTACACGCGCTGGGGCATCATCTCTGCAGCTCCAGCAGTGTGTGCTCATATGTGTGTGTAAGTGTGTGTGCGTTTGTGTGTGTGTGTAAGATCTGCTTCATGCTTTTCAGCATGTCACTGTTAACACTGTGCTAATGTTACACACCGGAGATCATTTCACTGATTAAATGGGTCACAGGAGAGCCAGGGCCCTCACTGTAGTGCACACTAGTTATGTATTCTAAAATAAAGATTTCAAAACGGTTCTTAATGATGACAGCATATAAGAAGAATCTTTTTTTTATGGATCTTTAGGGCAATTCCTATTCTCACATGGAATATTCTTTGTGATATACAGTACAAAAAAGAATTGGTTTATTGTGGTAACATTGAAAAACAGCTAAACAATCATGAACCAGAAGATTTTTAGAGAACAGAAAATAATTCTATATGGACCAAAGCCAAGTTTTTCTTCTACAGCAAAACACTGAAGAACTTTAGAACATAACTAACCGTTTGCATGTACAGTATGCAAGTTTACAAAATTATCATCCTTCGGTAAGAGAGCTGGTTCTGTCCAACATAGTTCTGATTCTCAGGGGGGCCCTCAAGTGTCCTTTTTACAGTTCCTAAGGTTCTTAAGGTACACCTCTCTCTCCCTCCCTCTCTCTCTCAGACCCCCACTGGACCTGTCTAACACATCCCAGTACCCCGCTTCTCGTTGGAGATCTCGTCGCATGGAGGCCCCATATGTTCTGCTTGGGATGCGTGAGGTGACTGTGTATAGTCCCATTTGACTAGAAAGATGGTCTTGGGCTCAGCTGATGCAGACATCTGATGACTCTCTGATGACTTGTGACTGCTGATGCTCAGTAGTTCAGGATTGAAATTCCTACAAATGGTTTTGTACCTAAGGATCCAATAATGAATTAGACACCATATTAACTTAAACACATCTTCTGTTATATTTAACTTCCAGCTGCCTAACACACAGTATGAATTATTAATACCGCACTGCTATACGGTATCACCTAAATGAGAATTGGTTCACTGTTGAGTCTGGTTCCTCTCAAGGTTTCTTCCTGTTGCTATCTCAGGGAGTTTTTCCTTGCCACCGGCACCCTCCACTTGCTCATCAGGGACAATCTGATTCTTTTTATTATTTTATTTTATTTTGTACATCATTTCCATATTTTTTTATTATTTGCAAAGCTGCTTTGTGACAATGATCATTGTTAAAAGTGTTATATAAATAAAACTGAATTGAACTAAAGTTCTTAGACTAGTACCTTTTCCCTAATTCATGGCAGAAGCTTCCTACCAAAAATACCTGAGAATGAATTGCTGCTCTGTGATTCGCTGGAGCAGAGTGTGAGGTGTCTCTAATTGGTCAGTGTAATAAAACTCTGCACATTAATGCATTCAAGGTCAGATGTGCTTTTTTTTTTTTACATTTTCATTGTAAAACCGAAACGTCGTCATATTGTGTAAGAAATATACAGCACCTTGCATTGGTGGCTCAATCTGTTAAACCCCCAAGTTGCCACTGTTGTGTCCATGAGCAAGGCTCTTAACCCTATCTGCTCCAGGTGCGCTGTAACCTGGCTGACCCTGCACTCCGACCCCAGCTTCCTAACTGGGATAAACAAAAATTTTTTTTAACTGTGCTGTAAGGTACATGTGACAAGTAATTTAATCTAATGTAACAGACAGACGGATAGATGTTTAGACTGGCAGACAGACAGATAAATAAATAGATAGATTCTGAAGTAAATTCAAATATCCAGTAGCAAATGAACAGACAATCTTAAAAAAAAGTATTTAAAAAATCTTTTTTTAATTGAAATTTAATGATTTACTGATAATAAACAGTTATAGTGTGTATATTTGTAATTTTATCACGGTCATAAAACAAGGTATTAAAAATAAATTTACACCACGATAAAAACTAAATGTACAACATGACTAGTAAAATGAAAGGAAAAAATCAACAGGGGGAAAAAAAACTGTAAAAAAAAAATAATTAAAAAAATGCAGCCAGAGCTAAAGCTAACTGAGAGAACTTTTTTTATTATTTTTTTTTATTGCAAGTGTAAACAATTAACTTCAACATTAAAATAGGTCATTATGATTGCAAAAACTATATAGGAAGACATAAAAAATGAAAGTAAAAAATAATAATAATACAAACTTAATATATAAAATAAAAAGGTACAAATGTCTTAAATCAAATTTAACGTAGTATTCATCATATCATTATACAGTTTCACAAATTTGGCACTTTTTTTGGTATTTTTTAGTGTTGTAATTAGGTAGTTGAGATTGCAAATATAATTTTGGGAATGTTGAAGAAAATTTACATTTATAAATATAATATTTTTCTAATAAAATAAATAATTCCTAATGCTCTAAGTTATGTTTACAATAAGATAAAAAACAAACTATATCACACAAAGTTAAATCAATGCCTTCATTAGACTTTGAAGAAAAGAGTTTTGATAAAGAGTCTTTAAATTAATCTTATCTATTAAGGAATTTCAAACAAATTCTTTTCTTTGACTGAAACATAATATTATCTTATAATTTTATTATATACATTTTGGGTCATAAATACATTTGTCAGTAACCATAAAATTTGTCTCCCTTTTTACAATTACTTCAAACTAACAAAAAAAGACATTTCATTCAGTGAACAAGACGGCTAACTGAGAGGACTTTTACACCTGAAACAGCTCTTCGCGACGCTTCTGACGTCACATGTGTGCGACAGTGCTTGGTTAGCAAGTTAGCAGGGAGGTTTTAGGCAGGTTTTTGTGCAGTATGGCGTTATTTCCTGCTTTTGGAGGAGTGTCAGATGCTGATAGCGCTAAAAACACAGGTGAGGTCAGAATCATGAGCAAATTTCAATATAACTTTAGTCTGAAAGCGATAAAGTGATTAACGAAACAACAACATGCTAATGCAGACACATTCATGACTGGATAGAGTTCAACTTATTTCTGTTTGCTTGTTTACATTGTTTTATTTGTTGTGTATTTGTGTTTTATAGTATTCGTATTTGTTGTTATTTTAACATCAAGTCACTGTTTTAATGTAAAAGTTATATCACTAATTTTCTTTACTGTGTAGTCTATATTTCAAATGTGTGTGTATTGAGTAAATCTGTAGTGTACATACAGTATGTGTGTGCAGTTACACATGTTTAACCTGTTTACAAATCAGGATTTGATGTAATTAGTTTATTAATTATTAATTATATATGAGTTCTGTGTCCTGATTGGTTAAAGTCTTTGATTAATTCTCTGTAACAGCAGCTCTGACAGTACTACAGGTTTATATTAATGCACTTGTATTGTCTCTGTAGTAACACCTGTTAGTGTAACATGTATGTAAGGAGTCTCCAGTGTCAGAGCTTTGTAATAGCAAGTGGTAAAGCATCTTCAGGACAGAGAAGTTTCTCAGTAAATCTGACATGTGTTTCACCTTGACTACTTCCCCTTGGTTGCCCTTTTTTTTTTGAAGTTCTTCCAGTTTTATTAAACACTAGCATAAGTGGCTGAAGTTGACTGTTAAAGAGTTTAAAGAAATAGTTAAAAGGTTAAAATAAGATGATCATCTTTACTGTAATCAGTAATATTATTATTTCAGGTTGAAGCCCATGTACATGTCTGTTTGTCTTTCTGTACGGCGGGACTATCTGTCTAACTTAATAATACAAAGCAATAAAATTTTGTAAGGTAGAGTATCTTACGCTTTGTTTACCCTAAGTTGTCCTTTTTTTTGTTTGTTAGCCAAATACACTCCCTGTTGGCTAATTGGAGAATGAATCAAAAAAGTAGATCGGATAAAGATTACGTTTTTCCTTAAAGCGACTCCAGCACATTAAAATTCACTTACACCACTTCAATGCTACTATTTCAGTTCTGTTATCTGTTGGTGCAGAAGTTTGTTTACATTGAGCAAGTTGCTTATTAGTATCTTATTTTAGCATATTTCATTTAACGTCAGGCAAATACCTAAGGACTGGCAAAGTTTCATTTAAAAATCTTGCGTGATTATGTGATAAAATGTGGCTGGACAGACATTCAGACAGAAATTTTTCAGAGACTGGTTTCAGGTCCTGCAATGAATGAAACGTTATTGTGTTTATTAAAGATGTATAATTTACTCTTTGTGTGTGTGCTTGTTTGTGTGTTTTTACAGATAAAGACTGGCTCAGTAATCACAGTTTCAGCAGTGCGAATGCATTATCTCTACACCAGCGCACCATCCACACAGAGACGTCGGAGTCACACACTCCACACCCCACGCACACCAGGTCCTCACACACTGTACAAACACATGATCTGGGGATTAGCATTAGTGTAATGAAGATAAGGAGTGTGACAGTCATGACTGAGTGAAACGTGTGGTAGGAAATGTGGTAGTAAAGGGGAGACACACACACACACACATACAAACACACAACACAAGGGTCTTCAATCTTGTTTTGTGATTTTACAGTGAGCAGAAATCTGAGGAAGATGATGGTGATGAGGATGATGACATCAGATCGAAGAAAAGGAGAAAGAAAGAGAAAAAGAAGAAGAGGAAGAAGCAGAAGAAGCGCAGTAGAGACGGTTCGGGGAGCAGCGACTCGGACACAGTTTACCCGAGTGACCTTCTGAACCAACAAGTAGAACCGGCACAGAGGTGTGAGCACTGGTCACAGACAATAAGTACTAAGGGTACTTGAAGGGAACTAAAATAACTAGGGGAAATCGTATTAAAATGGTCATGAACAGCTTAGTACCCGAGTCTCCATCAGAGACGTTTGGTGACCTCAACAAAATTTGAAAAGAAAAAGGAAAAAAAGGGGTCGGAGCATTCGTGACGGCAGCCGTCTTCACCGGCGCCATCAGCTTAAACACACTTCCTGTTATAGTACTGTTCTTTCAACCTTCTGACCGATATAGATGAGATTGATTTATGCTTGTACTGTCCGAGATTACAGAAGTGATTATGGGTTCCCTTTTCCAATGTCCCCGGTCACCTCATTTCACCTCAGGGAGTTTCTCATCACCTCGGCTTGCTCATTAGCGACAAACCAATAAAACTGATATGTTTTTAAATTTATATCCAGAATTGTGTGTGTGTGTGTGTGTGTGTAGACAGGAGGACTTAACTAATGTTTCTGGAGTTTTGTGGCTTGATGATCTTCAGAGTTCCTCTGAGAAGCAGTTCTATGTGGACAGGAAGTCAGACCCTGCGAACTGGGAGTACAAGTCACTGTACAGAGCTCACATCGCCAGGTACACCTGTCTGTCTGCCTGCCTGGCTGCTTGCCTGCCTGCCTGGCTGCTTGTCTGTTACTGGTTCCTTCATGTTCTCTCCCATATATGTGTGCAGGTATAGGAGGAAGGGCAGCTCTGCACTCGGATTGGACAGCAGGACTCAGATCGTGCGTTGGGAAGACTCCGCCCCAGACAAGAAGCGTAAAGAAAAAAGAGACGAGCGTTATTTCTCTCCCTCCAACCGACGCCTTCTCAGCTGCGAAGCTCCACCCATTCTATCAGCCCCTCCCACTGATTCCACCCTGTCCACTGACCCTGCTTCATTTATCCCCCTTCCTCCCTGTAAGGAGGAGTCTGACCCCACCCCTCAGACCGGCACCAGCACCGATCCACTCCGAGTGTACGACCCTGCAACCTCATTATGGTTGGAAGGCAAAGGTCAGCCTGAGGTCAAAGGGCAGGTGCAGGTTCCTGTGTCGAACCTGTTAACGATGCGAGTGGAGGAGTTTAACAGGAACCTGAGAGAAAACCCCACTGATGTCAACATGTGGCTGGAGTTCATACAGTTTCAGGTATGATTTAATTTTATTTTTATTTACTTCTAGTAATGTGATTCAGGAAGTGAACTGAAACATTATAGAAAGCGCAAGACAGACAGCGCAAATTAAAATGACCTGTGCTGTGTTTGTGTTCAGGACAAGGTGGGCAGCTCCCTCTCAGGGCGGGGGGCGGAGTCTGAGCGCGCTCTGTTGGACAGGAAGTTGAGTGTGGTGGAGCGGGCGCTGGAGTTGAACCCCGGCAGCGTGGAGCTGAAGCTGCACAGACTCAGGCTGGGCCGGGAATTGTGGGATACCGCAACGCAGCTGAAGGAGTGGAAGAAGGTGGTGTTCATCCACCCCAACAGCGCCCCCTTGTGGATGAGATACATCCTGTTCACACAGAGCCAGTTCAGCTCTTTCTCTGTTCCCATGGTAATGGCCGTATACAGGAAGTGTCTGAGCACGCTCAGTGCAGTGCAAGACGGACAGCTGGTGTCTCACCCAGCGCTGCCGGGGACAGAACAACACCTGCTTGGTGAGGGAGAATTATTCGCTTAACTGGTTGATTGATGTCACAATGAGCATTGGAGCAGCTGGCCAATCAGAAACTCGATTTCAGTGCACACTTAGAATAATCACATGCTGTCTCTTTTTCTTTTCTTCCTTGTCTCCGTGTGTTTCAGACATGTTTTTGCGTCAGTGCCACTTCCTGCATCAAGCGGGTCACTCGGAGAAAGTTGTGTGTCTTTTCCAGGCTCTGATTGAGTTCACCTTTTTCAAACCTGACAATGTGAAAAAGCTAACTACTAAACAGCAGGTACAAACACACACACACACACACACACACACACACACACACACACACACACTAGCATACAAAGATGTCTATGTACAAATGTTAGTTTGTGGTCAAATTACACATGTATCAGGAATGAACATGTGGTCCATTAGCTGTGTGTGTATGTGTGTGTGTGTGTGTGTGTGTGCCATTTCAGGTGGATTTCTTTGAGACATTCTGGGACAGTGGGGAGCCGAGGGTAGGAGAGGGTGGAGCCAGAGGGTGGAGTGCCTGGATGAAGCAGCAGGAGAGGGGAGGCTGGGTACAAACATCTGATGCAGGTATACACACATCTAACCACATAACACACACATCTACTAACACACACTTGAAGCTGAATCCACAGTTTGTGTTGTTGTTCCAGAGGAGGATGATAACGATGAGGAGGATGATGAAGATGGAGAGATCAAAGATAAAAGCCAGCCCCGGCGGAGAATCTGGCTCGACGTGGAGTCATGGAGGGAAGCCAATCAGTGGTTACCGTGGAGACCGGACAAAGCCAAAGACCAATCAGAGGAGGAGTGTGAGGATCCAGACAGACAGGTGTGGCAGCTCCACTAGTCTACACCTGACCATAACATTAAACACAACCACACCCACACACGTACAAAGAGACTCCTCACATATAAAGACATTCACTAAGTTAGACAGTAACCTCTGGTGTGTGTTACCTGCGCAGGTGCTGTTTGATGACATCGGACAGTCTCTGATCCGAGTCGAGTTGCCGGAACTGCGTCTTCGTCTCTTGCTCTCTTTCCTCCACTTACTGGGCGTGCCCATTGGCTCCGCCTCCTCCAGCCCTTTAGTGGATGACTCCACCTTCCTGGACGACTCTGCCCTCTTGGATGAGACTCTTGACCCTGAGAGACCTTTGACCTCTTATGAACTCCCAGTTACCGGTGTCAGTGCTATGGGTCACATGTCCTCTCACTGTACCGCTAGAAGGAAGAGGGCGGGGCTATGTAAGCAGGGGGAGGAGTTTGTCAGGAACGTTCTGGAACGGACCCTCCCACTGTTTCCAGCTCAGGACAAAGCAGAAGTGACTCTCTTCTGGATGCGCTACGAAAAACTCAAGGTCTGATCTCGTCTGATTTCCTTTGATCTTATGTAATCTCATCTGACCTCTGATCTCACTCCTGTGTGTGTTCTGCAGGTGCTGCAGTGTGTGCATAGTGGCAATAAGAAGTGCGCTAGGGTGCAGGGGAAGTGCACTAAGCGTTTATTGAAGCGTGCACTGAAGCAGCAGGAGAATCGCAGCTCCCTGGCGCTGTGGCGCGAGTACGGCCATGTCGAGTGGTTGTTAGGAAATGTTGATGAAGCACGCAGGGTTTTTGACTCTGCCCTCTCTTTGGGCGGGGCCTCGGGTCTACGTGACTCCTCCCTCTGCAACCTCGGTCTCCTGTACGCACAATTAGAAATGGAACTCGTGTGTCGGGGAGGGGCTGAGAGTGTGAAGACCACACCCACTTCTACGACTTCCTCTCGGGCAGTGTACATCCTGACCAAGTTAGCAGAGGGCGCCACCTACAGTCTTTTCACAGGAGAGATCAGCGCCGTAGCAATACTGAAGGCACGCAAGGCATATGAATGTGCTGTATCAGAGAGCGGGGCCGGTGAGAAAGCCTGCGCTCTGTCACTCTGCTTTGGACTGTTCCAGTATTTGACTGTGGGGGTGGACGCGGCTGATACGGTGCTCACGCAGGCCAGAGAGCGCATGAAGTGCGATCAGCAACGTGAGGCTGTGTGTGTCCTGCATGTGGCGCTGTTGCATCACCACTCGAGCATCCGGGCCTTCCCTCTGCGACGTGTGAAGTCGGCGCTGACCGATGCACTCACGCTACTGCCGCACAGCGTCGCCCTCTGGAGGCTCCACCTACAGGCCAACACCCGCTACCACAATGCTCCCTACACCCCCCGGTTTCTTAACGCCCTCGCCAAGAGCACCGACAGCGTCCTACCCCGGCTGTTCACCTTAACGACCGAACAGCAGCGGAAGAGCCGAATAGACGCTGTGCTCCGGTAACGTATGGGCGTGTCCCAATCCACACATGCGATTTACTGCAGCACAAAGAAGTATGGCGTTCTAGATAGTAAACGTGATGTGGCTTTGAATAGAGTCTAATGGTATTTTATATAACATTTGAATTAAAATATTTTGTGAACCTCTGCATGTGTGTGTGTAATTGTGTTTTCAGGTCGGGTTTCCCAGGGGATTCTCTGCCTGTCTTCCCTGAGACCGGACTTTGCCACCGCATCCGCTCACTGTTTGAGGTTGCCACGGCAACGGAGCATGGTGCTCACTGCCCTCTGCTGTGGAGACGCTACATCCACTTCATGGTAAAGAGTATTTCACTTTTACAGTAGAGCTGGATGATGATGATTTAAAGGAAGCAAAATGTGATGACAATGGTGGTGATGGTTTGATGATTATATTCATGACGAAAAAGATTATTATGGTGACGATGATAAAAAAGTTTATGAATTTATATATGATGAACAAGAAGGAACTAATGGTGATGATGATGACGATGTCTTTACAGGTGTGTAACGGAGACGTAGAGAGAGGAAGGGGAATCTTCTATAGAGCCCTACAGCATGTCCCCTGGGTGAAAGTGAGTACTTTGTCTTCACTCACTTGCACACCTGATGAATAACATGTTAGTCATCACACTGACCTGTCTGTGTCTGTGTGTGTGTGTACGCGTGTATGCGCAGGTGCTGTACATGGACGCTGTGAGCTTGTTCCCTGATCATGTGCAGGAGGTTTTGGATCTGCTGATGGAGAAGGAGCTGAGACTCCGGACCCCGATGGAGGAGCTGGACATCCTGCTGGAAGACTAAAGAACTGAATATCTTCCCACGATGCACTGCAGCGCCACACACATCTCCACACCACAGACTGTTTCTATTCATCAGATTATTTATTTACTTTTATTTTGGAAAAAAGATAAAGGAATAATTTTGTAATAATAATAATAAATGGAAAATCATGGTTCCTTTGTGGACATTAGTGGGTGTGGATACGTTTCAGGTTTGTGTGTGACGCTCGGTCTAGCACACTGATGAAAAGTGTGGAATGTGCGATGATCTCATTAACACCGGTGGGCGTGTCCCAATCCAAATATCCTGCTGACTACAGTGTAGGACACAAACGCAGCCATGTTCACGTCCAGGACACGGAATTCCAGTGCTTTCCGGGGCTCACTGACCTCTTCACATCCTGTCATGTTCAGCCCTTCTCTTTAATACAGAACACAGCGCCACCCACTAACATGCACAGACACATCTTATACCACCTTGTGTGTTTTAACCGTAGCAGGAATGCTGTACTGTATCTTAATTGAATCAAACTAAACATTAATCACATTACTATAATGTTTGTACAGTTATAATATTAATATGGGCTAGATTTGTCTCTGGTCTCTCGATTGCGTTCATCTCTTCGCTGAGGATCTAAACCGAAGACGTACAAATTAGTGATGGAATCTTTAACATGACTCAGATGAACGAGTCGTCTCGGACAATCATCCGTTCATTTCCTACTGGGCGCGCATACGCAAATCATCGCAAACCCTCCATAGGTTATGTACAGGAAACAAAA
>JAQMYL010000005.1:25524624-25546718 GCA_030014365.1 Clarias pachynema | reverse complement strand
GGGTGGAGAAGTTTACATCAAGTGGTGGAGAGTTTTACAGGAGATGGTCGAGAAGTTTACATCAAGTGGTAGAGAGGTTTACAGGAGGTGGTGGAGAGGTTTACATTAAGTGGTGGAGAGGTTTACAGGAGATGGTGGAGGGGTTTACATCAAGTTGTCGAGAGGTTTACGCAAATGGTGGAGGGGTTTACTGGAGGTGGTGAAGAGACTTACATCTCTTGCTGCAGGGGTAGCTCAGTGGTTAAGGGGTTGAACTACTGATTGGAAGGTCTGAGGTTCACACCCTGGCCCCACCAACTTGCCACTGTTGGGCCCAAGACTCGTAACCCTGAACTGCTCAGATGTAAAATGAAATGAGATTGGATAAGGGCATCTGCCAGATGCTGTAAATGTGTTGAAGAGGTTTAAATAAGTGATGCACATGTTTTCATTAGAAGGTGTTGAGGTTTACATCAAGAGGTAGAGATGTTTACAGGAGGTTGCGATTGTAGGAAGTAGTAAAGAGGTGATGCAGATGCACATTTTCAGGTTTGAACTTCTGGCTTTCTTCAAGAGAAGGAGGAGAACCCACTCCCAAGGGGAGGAATTTGTATATTGCTTGGTTTTGGATGGAGGTGTGTGGTTGTGGGTTTGATGACAGGTTCACTCTTTCAGTGTCAGTACCGGTACTGCTCTGATTCATGGATCTGAAGGCATCTCCTGAAGGCTGCTCTTTACCTTCCCTGGATTTAGCTAAAAAATGAAAAATTAGGTTGATCAAAGCAAGGCTTCTCGGTAGGGCGCGTGGGATCAGCAGTGACTCCATGTGGAGAGGAGCCCAGTAGCTCAGGACTTGCTGGGTGGATGATGGATCCTCCTGCTGGCTTGCAGATCCCTCAGGGTGAAGATGGAGGATGATGCTGAGGGTTCTTCAGCTTTGCAGGTGAGGATGAGGTGACGTGAGGCGAGATATTAATTCAGTACTGAAGATGATAAAGCAACGGGAGGAGACGTTTGGGATCTGGCAGAAGAAATGTAAATCCGAATCCTGCGGAGAAAAATAATGACATGCGGCAAACGCAGAGTGCGCAGGGTGTCTCAGATCTCTCACGCTGACGTACACGTTTCTCCACACTTATCTTCTTCACCCTCCTCTTCACTCAGTGGTGTATGAGGTGGTGTGTATGATCACAGAGGATATATCTCAGACATAAAATGATTCATCAGTACATTTGCAATAACTCAAGTTTAATTTCCTGATGTAATAAACTTCACTTCTGATTTATTCTGTAGGAGCTGCAGGGGCTTCCTACCTTCCTTCCTTCCTTCCTTCCTTCCTTCCTTCCTCTCTCTCTCTCTCTCTCTCTCTCTCTTAATGTGTGTCTGTGTGTGTTAGAGAGAGAGAGAGAGAGACTCAGGATGTTATTGGAGCAGTGGCTGTTGCAGGGAGGCATGTTTCTATTTTAATTAAAATGTATGAGCCAGACTGTGTGTGTGTGTGTGTGTGTGTGTGTGAGAGAGAGAGAGAGAGAGAGAGAGAGAGAGTCTGGTGGGAAATTATACTCCCATAGACTTGGTTGCTGCGCTCTACCATCCATCACACCTTTACCTGGGGCAGACACACACACACACACACACACACACACACACACACACACACATGCGCATCTGGTTATCGTCCCCTGCACTCCAGTCTTATCTGTGTAAGTGTGTTTAAACCTAGTGTTTTAGGATGAGGTGGTCATGCTCCTCTCCTGTTTACACTCGCCAGAGCAGAAGAAGCTCAGGGCTTAAACTGTGTGTGTGTGTGTGTGTGTGTGTGTGTGTGTGTTTAGATGTCAGACAGTAATAAAGAGTGCACGAGTGAAGCTGCACTGAACCGCTGTAACACGGATCGCCTGATCCCGCCCCTGGCTCCGCCCAGCACAGCGCCCTCTACAGGATCATCAGCTGCTGCCTCCTTCTTCGCCAGGTGAGAACCTGAAATTAAATATTCATGAGACAGCAAGATAACGATTGGCTCTTTCTGTGATGATGTCATAAGTCCTGCCATATTCCTCTGTCCTTGTCCTGTGTGTGTGTGTGTGTGTGTGTGTGTGTTTGTATGTTTGAGGAGATACATTATTACGCTCCTCAGTGCACCGATGAGCAGTACACTGATGTCGGACCTATTAGTCAATATTCACTTCACACACACACACACACACACACACACACACACACACACACACACACACACACAAACTTCAACCCATTCTGTTATAAAATACTCCACTCCATCACTTCATTTCTCCCTCCAGCCATAACATGATGGAGTGCTCACTTAAAGGAGGAAGGGAATGAGGGATGAAGGGTAAGGAAGAGGTAGCAAGCCTCCTCCACTTCCTCACCTTCATCGCGCCCAGCATCTTCTCTGCTTCTTCCTCCGCCTCGCACATCCTCCTCTTCCTCACTCACTGCTTTGTTCTTCCTCCGTTTTTCTCCTCTTTTATCTCCCATCAGTTTCTTCACCCTCCTCGAACTCATCTTCATTTTCTCTCTGCTCCTGTTTCATCCCTCACTCCTCCCGCTCTTCCTTAGCTTTCCCTCCCCTCCACCCAGCGCTGACCTTTTGCTCCAAACCCTCAGAGACATGATGGAGTGCAGAGAGCAGGAACGAGAGAGAGAGAGAGAGAGAGAGAGAATAAAGTCTTCATTAGCTCTGACTCAAACACACTCACAAAACACACACACACACACACCAAAACCCCACATGTACAGCGTTATAAATAACTGCTCAACTTGTCTCGGTCTCTTTCCATCTGTGTTTCAATCTCTCTGTCTGTTTGCCTGTCTGTCTGTCTGTCTGTCTGTCTCTCTCTCTTTACAGTATATATTTAACAGTGTGTTGCGACATTTTTACTACAGTTCCCATGATTCTTTGCCACCAAAAAGTATGCAGTGTCAGTCACTTGGCTAAAGCAGAACTGTGAATTTGTGAATCAGAGTCCTTATGGAGCATGCACACACACACACACACATGCACACACACACCTCGTCTCCTTGGCTCAGCACTCAGTGTGAATTCGCTTGGAAGAGATTCAGGTTTTTAATGAGAGCAACTCAACTTGAGAAAACTCTCTCTCTCTCACACACACACACACACACACACACACACACACCTTCACTTGGTAAAGTTTATAAAGTTTAAAACCTCGGCCCCAGGAGCATAAAGTTTTTTTTTTAGGAATTTAAGTCTGTTTAGATGCTGTATATGTACACAGTTAGTGAGTGAGAGACAGTGAGTGAAAGAGAGTGAATAAGAGAGATTAAAATCGTGAGAAAGGGTGTGAGAGAGTGAGAAGGGGTGAGAGAAGGTGAGTGAGTGAGTGAGTGAGTGGAAGAGTGAAAGAGAGTGATTGAGTGAGATAGTGATTGTGTGTGGGAAAGAGTGAGTGAGAAAGTGAATGAGAGTGTGTGAGAGTGTGTGACTGAGTGAGTGACTGAGAGAGTGAGTGAATTGTAGTGAGTGACTGAGTGACTGGGAGTGTGAGTAAGTGAGAGAGTCACTGAGAGTTAGTGAGTGAAGATGAGGGAGTTGGAGTGTGAATGAGTGAAAGAGTGAGAGAGAGAGAGAGAGAGAGAGAGAGAGTGAGAGAGAGTGAGTGATAGAGGGTGTGTGAGTGAATGCTGGAGTGAGAGAGTGATTGAGTGACTGGAAGTATGAGTAAGAGAGAGTGACTGAGTGAGACTTTAGAATATTTGATGAGGTAACCACATACATTTGTTTAGATTTATGTCATATTTAAGTTTTTGAACTCGTTAAGATTTCGTCACTGTTTTGATCATTAACGATGTGGATTAATAAACTGAGACGTGGAATCAACTGCAACTGCAACATCCAAGCTGAAGCTATTTGTGTTTTCCTGCGTGTGTGTGTGTGTGTGTGTTTGGTGTGTGTGCTATTTATGTAGAGACAACTGAAGTTCAGCTCTGAGTTTCTTTTCTCTTTTTTAATTTTGCTATTTGAAGAAAAGCTCATTAGCATCTGTGGGAAATAACATGCACACACACACACACACACACACACACACACACACACACACACACAGGAGACATGAGAGAGTGTTTCATTCTGTAATAAACACAGGCTTACACTGATGGAGTTTAATGTTTAATGCAGTGAGATGACACGTACAGAACACTTCCTCATTAATCTGAGTTATTTATAAAGAACACGTTAAAAACCTCTGCAGAGAGAGAGAGAGAGAGAGAGTAAGACAGAGAAAGAGAAAGACAGGAGATCAAAAAGACCATTATAGGGACAGAGTAAGATTCATAAAGAGCAATAATGTAACAGACAAAGAGACAAAGAGAAAGAGGGGCAGAGATAAAGAGACAGCGATATAAAGAGAGAAAAAAAGATAGAGACAGAGAGAGATAGAGAGAGAGGAGATAGAGAAAGGCCAAGATAGATAGAGACAGAGAGATAAAGAGAGACAGATATAGGAGAAACCGAGACAGAAGAGACAGTGGTAGAGAGAATGACAGACAGAGAGAGAGAGAGAGACGTGAGAAAGAGAGAGACGTGACAGAGAGAGACGTGAGAGAGACGTGTTGTGTGTTGTCTATAGCAGTATTATGGATCATGAGATTAAACACTTCTTCCCTCAGAGCGGCACAGAAACTAAACCTGTCCTCTAAAAAGAAGAAGCAGAAGCCGACGCCCACTGCTCCACTGGCCCCACCCCTTTTCCCAACGAACTTCGGCGGGATCCTGCAGGTGACTCCGCCCCCAGCTCCACCCTGTCTCCTCAGAGCTGTCAGTAAAGTGAGAGATAATCCAGGACTCGGCAAGGTGAGTCTCATCCCTTCTGGTCACATGACTACCGATTTCATAATTGCCCTAATGACTCCGCCCACAAACATTATAATCTCACTAAGACGTGAATATAATATACAGCAGTTCAGCATGTGTGTGTGTGTGAGTGTGTGTGTGTGTGTGTGTGTGAGTGTCTCATCATCTTGTGTGTGATGGAGTGTGAAATGTGTGTGTCCGTCTCTGAGGTGAGTGGGTCAAAATCATAAATAAAGATGAAAATCAGACAGCGGATAGAGAGACAAATGAAGATAATGAGTGCAGCACACACACACTGCAGTGTGATTTCCTGAACGTGGAGTTGCATCAGTATTGTCCTGTTTAACCTTAAATAAGGAACATTCTCTCGTTATGAAGTGGGCGGAGCATTTTATAGTTCCATGTCGCCACGGTGTCTCGTTAAGAGCATCTTCAAAATAAAATCTGTTCTTGTCCATAATGTGTGGCTTAGAAAACAAGCCATGTATATGTGTGTGTGTGTGTGTGTGTGTGTGTGTGTGTGTGTCCAGGTGAAGGTGATGCTGCGTGTATGTGCAGTTTCCCACGCCGAGTCCAGCTCCTTCCTGAAAGTGGACTCCCGTAAGAAACAGGTGAGCATTATGGACCCGGCCGCTAACTCCGCCTCTCAGCAGAGCTCCAATCAGAAACGAGGAGTCCCCACCCAAGCCCCGCCCAAAATGTTCACCTTCGACTCTGCTTTCTCACACGATGCCTCACAGGTGAGCGTCCGCTTCCTCTTTCAACTGTGTGGCATTAGCAAGAAAGGAATATAACTTTTAAAGAGGTGTGTGTGTGTGTGTGTGTGTGTGTGTGTGTGTTCAGGCAGAGGTGTGTGCAGGTACTGTAGCCGAGGTGATCCAGTCAGTGGTGAATGGAGCAGATGGATGTGTGTTCTGTTTCGGTCACGCCAAGCTTGGTGAGAAAATTCACAGCTGTGTGTGTGTGTGTGTGTGTGTGTTTTTTTACTAAATAGTAAATTCATTTGTTTTAATAACAAGACAAGGATTCGACTTTTACACTAACACACACAAGGTTTGTCTTACAAAAAAAATACACATTATGGCCAAAAATATGTGCACCCTTCTAACAGCTGAATACAATCCAGCACACGACCCTGAGACTCCACGGACACACACGGGCAATAATCAGGTCAAACTGAAGAGTGAAATTTCCTGAAGTGTCTCAAAGCATAAGCATCTCTGCTACGATGCGTTAGAGCACACACACTCACCGAGCGCTCACTGCTGCCGAGGGCTGAAGCTCAGAGAGCTTTCACTACAAAGCTCCAAACTGCCCCTGGGAGCAACATCAGCACAAGACCTGGGTTTCATGGCCTAGCAACTGCACACACACTTAAGATTAGTATGCACGATGCCGAGTGTGAGCTACAGAGGTGTAAAGCACCGATAGATGAGTGATGGATCACGCTTCAACAATCATGAGCAAGTCTGGGTTTGGTAAATATATATATAGGACAGTGCTACAGTACCTACCAGAACACATGATGGTGATGGAACTGTTGATTTTCAGTGTTTGAACAGGACGTAAAACGAGCGCAGTAGACATCACTACCAGGGTGACCGTGATGTGTTCCTTTTTACTTTTGGCCATAAAGTGCATACAACGAGCATGAACAAGAGTTTTGTGAGCGGGCGGCATGTCTTTTCTCGAACACTCATAAATTTTTTAAATAAAAACTATAATGGCGTTTACATTTCGCTCGACCCTCTGGGACGAACCCCTCAGCAGCACTGTGTTTCGTCCAGTCCTATAAGGTTTAAAGAATTCTCCTTGTTTTGGTCCAAGCCCTGAGTGATTGATGGCAATTACACTCAGGTTCCTCAGAAACGAGGACGGAGTCGGTCCCGCAGCGAGTGCGGGTGAATTTACGAGCTGCCGGGCCGTGTGCCGTGTTCCGCGTTAGTGTGTAAGCGTGTGCTACTGCTCGTAAAACACGTCTGAACGAGACAAGGTGGAAGAGTTACGACCGGAACACGACACCTCTGAGACAAACGAGCATCTGAGAGAGACGTGGACACAAAATTAGAAACAGGAAATGGAGGGGCTCATCACAGGGGATGCTAAATCAGAGCCGCTGACACTGCAGCTAATGCTAATGTCACACACTTCCTGTAGTAAAGATATAATAAAGGTTTAATACTCAAGGAGCAAACCACAGCTTTATTTCATTTGGTAAAAAAAAAAGAAGGATTATTTCTCTGATGTTTCACAAAAATGTTTTCCATCTGCTCAGATTCAGCAAAACCACTTTACATAAATAAATACAAATCAATCAATTAATCAATTAATTGTACATCAGGAGTGAACACTTATTAAAGTAATTCGTCAGTAAAACTCCTGGTTAAACATCTTAAATCACACTAAAATCACATTAGTGACTCGCAGCACTTTATTCTTCAAACGCTGTTTATTACTGAAATCTTTCTTGAACATTATTTTATAAAGCGAATAAACTGATTCATGTTAAGAAGAAGAAAACAGAATGAGACACACTTTAACACATCCTGAATTAAACCATATCAGTAAATTAATAAAATAAAAATAAAAGGTTTTTAAAAGATTGGATGGCTCAAACTGGCAATACGTCACTTTTACATTACACGATTCAATAATCGTCTAAAATAAAAATTTTAATTAAAATGTCTTTTAAAGCGTGTGCAGGCATCATTCACTGTAAAGAGCCACTGAATCAGCTTCAGAACTGTTGCAGCTTTGTGTTTTTGTCTACATTTAATCCTCTGAACATACTGTCATTCGAATAAAATGTCTGTGTGGGTTTAATAAATATAGCAGGAATAAGGAAGTGTGTCATTAGCCTTTGATCTGCAGTTACACAGTTGCGCTAATGCATGAGATAATTAACAACCTCATAAATGAACCCCTGTTTGTGTAATTATCTTTTACGTTTTTATTGATCATTCAGAGGATTGTGTGTGTGTGTGTGCATGTGTGTTATAATAGGCACTGCGTTTAACGTTAATTGAATAAAATGCACCCAGGAGAAATCTCATACGATTTTATTCATCACACTCTCATTAACACACCGGTTCTGTTTTTCCCTCTAAGTGGACGAGAGAAAAACGGTCGAATAACGCTCTTTACTTACATGTTTACTTACACTACAAGAGGCTTTCAGTGTGTGTTGGCATGACATACAAGTGCTCACACAAACACAATGTTGGGAAAATTTGTGTTTAAATCTGATGAAGGTCTCAATGTGACTTCCAGCAGAGCAAAGCTGTAAAGCCATCTGTCACTGTTTGTGTGCAGTGTGTAGTGAAAAGAGTGTGTGGTTTGGGACTCATCCTCTGTAATATAAATCTGTGTGTGTGTGTGTGTGTGTGTGTGAGAGTATGTGATAAAACAACAGATCCCTGCTTTAGTTGTGGGCTTATGGTGTAGAACTTGTTGTTTTACTGAACCTAACCTCGACCTCTTGTGTCATTTAAACTGAAAATAAAATTTGTGTTGAAAGTGTGAATATTTGTAAGAATATGAGAATTGTTAAGGTTGTTATAATTATTTGTGCCGGGTTTTTTTCAGCCAGTGTGAGATAGAGTCTAACCATAGTGTGTGTGTGTGTGTGTGTGTGTAGGAAAAACCTACACCATGATTGGGAAGGACGACTCCATGCAGAACCTGGGTATTATCCCCTGCGCTATCTCCTGGCTCTTTAAGATCATTACGGAGCGGAAGGAGAAGACAGGCGCTCGGTTCTCCGTCCGCGTCTCCGCAGTGGAGGTCTGGGGGAAAGAAGAGAACCTGAAGGACCTGCTGTCTGACGTGGCCACGGGCAGCTTACAGGACGGCCAGTCTCCTGGAGTTTACCTGTGTGAGGACCCCATCTGCGGGATGCAGGTGAGGAGACGACTGTATCTCGAGGACGTCCAGAGGACGTCCCTGTTTTTCAGGGTCAGATGCAGTTATCAGTGTGAACCATCTGTTAGATCTGGTGTGAATTTAGCACAGAGGATTGTTATGTGAGGAAGGCGTAATTGGGTGTGTGTTTCCTGTAAACAGATGATTTTGTGTTTGTGAGACGCTACAGAATTTTACTCTGATTATGGATTTTCTCTTCTCTCACAGTCGTCTCGCGTTAAAGTTTGAGTGAAATCTCACTGAGAGATGGAGAGCATGTGCGCGATCAACTGATTAATTCTGCAGTCAGAATGATCAGTGTGTAATCCTCTTCAGCTTCAGATTCACAAACAAAACCTTAAACAGTCTCAAACTCACTTCACTTATTTATTTATTTGTTTGTTTATTATTAGAACCAGATGTATTTACATTACTATGCTCATTAGCGCTGCTAGAGAGCCAGTGTGAGAGAGACTTGATAATACTTCTGACTAACGCTGCTTATTACCACTTCTTATTAATGCTATTTATTAGCACTTCTTATTAACACTGCTTAACACTGAGCAGTGCTTATGAGCACTGTTTATAAGACTGCTTATGACCATTGCTTATGAACACTGCTTATGAGACCTGCTTATTAGCACTGCTTTATAACACAGTTTATGAGCACTTCATGTTGGCACTACCTATTAACACTGCTTATGAGCATTGCTTTTAACACTGCTTACTAGCACTGCTTATGATCACTTCCTATTAGCACTGCTTATGAGCATCATTTATAACACTGCTTTATAACACAGTTTATGAGCACTCCTTTTAACAGTACTTATGAACACTGCTCATTCACACTGCATATTAACACTGCTTATGAACATTGCTTAGGAGCACTGACTATGACACTGCTGATTAACACTGCTTATGAACATTGCTTATGAGCACTGTTTATTAGCACTGCTTCTGAGCACCGTTTATAACACTTATTAACACTGATATGAGCACAGATTATAACACTGCTTTTTAACACTGCTTATTAGCACTCCTTATTGGCGTTACTTTTTTAACACTGATTATGAAAACTACTTATAACCAATGTAATAAACCCTGATGTTACAGGCTGATGTATAGTTTGCTCTTTAAAATGTGTGTTTTTTGTGATGTAGCTGCAGAATCAGAGCGAGCTGCGAGCGCCGACAGCAGAGAAAGCTGCGTTCTTTCTGGACGCCGCCATCGCATCGCGGTACAGCAGCCGAGCCGAGTGTGACGAGGACGAACATCTCAACTCGCACATGCTCTTCACACTGCACATCTACCAGTACCGCATGGAGAAGAGCGGGAAAGGAGGAAGTGAGTGTCCGTGTGCCGGAGTCTGTCTCACATACAGATAGGACAAACTTCACATTCTTATTAATATTTCAGGACAAAACATGCACGCCAGCATTGTGCACCAGGTATAACTTCCTGATTCATCTAGCACCCCCTAGTGACCAAATAACATGTCCAGTGTTAGGTTACATCCATCTGAGCGTCACGTGAGTCATGCTCAATATAGGAGCATAAGCAAAAAAAAACTTTTTAAAAAATGAATAAAATGTTTTTCTCAGCTTTAGGAAGAGATAAAATAAGGGGTGTGTCAGGGCCGTGGTTTGGATAGAATGTTCTGGATCCATCAATTTCTGTACCATTTGTTATTTTAAAACTATGGCTTTTATTTGGTGATGTCATAAACTGCACTCAGCTGTAGCTCCGCCTCCGAGTCCATAAAGTACAGAAATAAAGTCATAGTAACAGAATAACATAAAAATCAGAATTAGTGATTTTTAACATTTGACAAGTTTAGAATTAACATTATGTTTTGTTATTTTGTTTGTGTGTGTGTGTGTGTGTGTGTGTGTGTGTGTCAGTGTCCGGAGGCCGCAGTCGCCTGCACCTGATAGATTTGGGAAGCTGTGTGAAGGAGTTGGCGAAGCCCCGTGAGAGTGCCACGCCTACTCAGTGTCTGTCTCTCTCGGCCCTGGGGAACGTCATACTCGCCCTCGTCAACGGCTCCAAACACATCCCCTTCAAGTACGACTCAATACTGACTGTTTACTTTCACTGTCGTCTTCCATATTTAAGCTATGATATGAAGAATTTAAGCTCACATAAACATCCCCAATCAGTAAAATCCAGAGGTTTCACCTTTCACGACAGTGAAAAGGTTTAAATGTGGTTAGAACGTGATTAGGTGGTTAGGTCTGTCCATTCTGGCACGGTCTGTGTTGCCGTAGTAACCGTTAAGATGAAGCGCCAAGAGCGTAATCTACATAGGATATAAATCTAATGACAGTTTAAATCAATTTAAATCATAATAAACATCTCTGTCCACTAATTTTATAAGGGAAACTGCGTCAAGAAATGCAGCGGTGCATGCTGGGTAAGCTGTGCTTTTGAAGTCACAGTGACGCCAGATCTAATCTGATCCTGCCACCTCTTCTAGTTTTGCCAAAGGAACTTAATAAAGAAAAACAGTTAAAGTAAGACTTAAAATAAGACAAGGACAAGGTAAAAATAAATTAAAATCAGGATGGAGCTTAAAGAACTGTAGAACATAACCTCTTTTCGGTTCTAGAAGCTAAATGATTATGTTCAGGGGGGCTTCAGAAACAGATGCTGATTTATATACCCATTTTCATATTTGTCTTGTCCTGTCTCATACCCGCTGCTTGCTCCCTCGCCCCCTCTCGGGTTAAACACTCGCAAGGCGACAGCGCACAGATTGTGTTTTCCTCCTCCAAGGCAACTGTGTTTTTTTTTTTTATGCTAATTTAATTCACATTGCAGAACTAGCGTGTGGGTTTAAGGTCCCGAATTCAGCTCTGCAGAGATGATACGAGAAGAGATGTAATTAAGTTTTAGGGAGATTTTAATTGAATAAATTAAAAAATTTAAATGAATAAACCTTTATCATGAATAAATTAGAAATGCACAAAAATGTCAATGATCGTAATATGATTTAACGAGCAAAATGCTCATTGCTGTGTTCTGGATGAGGGTCGTGTAAACACCGAGAGGAAAAACCAAAGCTGAAAAACAAAGCAGACGGTGAGTCAGAGCCAGTAATGCGATTATATTTCTAAAGTTGGCTCATTTAGATGACACACCGGAAAAAAAACAATGAGCTCTAATAAATAATCAGAGCTTATTATCTGTGCAACAATCATTATCTTCTTCTTCTTCTTCTTCTTCTTCTTCTTTTTCACCATCCTGTTCTAAGTCTGAAATGTTTCGGGTTCAAATTCCAGTCCCGTGTCAAAGAATTTAAGTGGGTTGTTTTTTTCTCCAAAAGCTGGCATCTTCAGTGAGTAATTATTTTGTGGTTATTTTGTGGTTCACAGGGACAGTAAGTTAACAATGCTGTTGCGAGAGTCGCTTGGAAACATGAACTGTCGCACCACCATGATCGCTCACATCTCCTCCTCTCCCAGCCACTTTTCAGAAACACTCTCTACACTACAGATCGCTTCTCGAGTGCTTAGGATGAAGAAGAAGAAGACCAAAGTAAACGTGGTATGAGCCATATCTTTATATTCCGTTAGGGACGAAAGAACAAATCTTACTGCTGTTTGTCAAAATGATTTCATTGGATGTTCTCCAGTTTAACATTTTCTGCAAGGTCTTCTTTTGTATTTTATTCCCTGTATTGATTTTAGATCATTTATATGCTAAACGTGTCAGTGAGAATGAGACATCCACAGACATCCAGAGTTTAATTTCAATTTTACAACAATTTAGAATTAAGTGATGCCTTGGAATCAGGAAGTCCAAATCTAATTTCTAGTTGTGTCTCTTGCAGCAATACACTTCCAGTTCCTCTGGTGGAGAAAGTTCATGTGAGGAGGGCAGAATGAGACGTCCGACTCAGCTTCGAAACATACACTCCAGGAACGTTAGAGACCCTGAAATACCACTGCTCCACATTTCCAGCGACCCAGATGATTATTCTAGCAGCGAGCAGTCCTGCGATACCGTAATCTATGTAGGTCCAAACGGTACCGCGCTTTCGGACAGAGAGCTCACAGATAATGAAGGTCCTCCAGATTTTGTACCTATCATCCCATCTATACACAAGTATAAAAGCGACCAAGGCAAACTAGCACAACCATCTCAGTTGGGTGATTCTCTAATTCAGCCTTCACAAACTGTCCAGTCAATTCAGACCCTTCATGCTCAGACACTGCCTCCTGTACCTGAAGAAACTGCAGAGTCTAGCAAGCAGGAAAAGGATTGTCTCAAATGCAACACATTTGCAGAACTGCAGGAGCGACTGGGGTGTATTGACGGCAGCGAGGAGGTAAACACGTTTCCTTTTGAAGAAGTTCCAGCCAGCAAACTCAATAAAATTGAGCCTATTCCATCTCGGAACATCACAAGCTCTCCCAAGAGGATCTCTAATGATCAGCAGCTGGAGGAGATCCGGGAAGTGGTGGAGGAAGCAGAGATCGCGCAGTCCATTATAGAAAATCTGACAAAGTCTTCAATGAACAATTGTGGTCTTTCTACCAGTCGGAGTGTAACTGGATGTAGTGGTGTTGGTCAACTCACGTCCCTTCAAAGGGCCAACAGCTCCAGTCTTCACAACAGCAGAGAGTCCATTAGTGGAGGAAGCAGCAGTGATGGCAAACCTCGTCCCATGGGTTCCCCCAGGCTAGGAATTGCTAGCTTGACCAAAACATCAGAATACAAACCTCCCTCCTCACCTTCTCAGCGCTGCAAAGTTTACACTCAGAAAGGAGTAATGCCTAGTACACCTCCGCAATCCTCACAAAACCTGTACAGAGATTCAGTAAAGTCATCCACTGAGTCCTTGCTTCAGGGTGAATTCAGAACATCTCCAGTTGGGATGGGTCCTCAGGTACTCAAGCACTCTTCTTCATCACACAGTTTGGGATCAGTGGATACACTTGGTGACGATGTTCCTCAACTCCCTCTGGACAACAAGAACAGCACAACGGTCACCTTGCAGCAGTTCGCAGAGCCACAGGATAAGGATGAGTTGGTCTTTACTCTTGTTGGGGAGCTAACAGTAAATGGGATCATGGAGGATGGCAGGCCCACCAGTATTATCAGCTTTAACAGCGACTGTTCAGTTCAGGCTCTTGCATCAGGTTCACGGCCCATCAGCATTATCAGCAGTATGAGTGAAGATATGGAATGCTACAGCAGTACAGCTTCCACTACCACTGCCACCATCTCAGAAACCAACGTTGCTAACTTCCTGCCTCTTAGCCAGGTTGAAGGAGAGGTCATCATGAGCCGATGTTCTTCAAAAGGTTTATGGCAGACTGAAATGAGCACAGGAAGTGGTGGAAAACAGTCTTGCCATACCTTTGTTACACAGCAATGCTTTGGGCAGGGTGAGGGACTAGCTGAGGTTCAGCTTCTAGAAATGAGTGAGGAAAGGGAAAATGAAGAACTTGCAGAACACTTCAAGGAGGCTGGGAAGGATTTCTGTGTAATTGAAACGTCTACCAAAACATCTCCAACCGTGGGAAAAACAACAGTCACCATTTCCAATATTCAGACATTATGCACTTTGAACAGCTTTTCCCCTAATAAAACTAATATAACTGCCCAGCCTTGTTCTGCTGTAAAGCCGATCATGCATGAACCACCAGCCAAACACGCTTCAGTCAAAGATTCCAGATCTCTACCAGTTCCTCTGTCAAGTGCGATCATATTTGATGATCCCTGGATGAAAATGGATTCCTCCAAACCCGAGGAACTTGTCTGTGAGGTAAATCTGGAGAATGGAACATCTAATAATATAAAGAGCAAACGTGTGATTAACAGAAACAGTTCAAGCAGTGGTGAAGCAGTAGGATCCCCAGATTCCTTTAAGAGAGTTGTAGATGGTTGTGAAATGGTTCTTAATGCTTCAGAAAGCATCACTCCTGTGTTTTCAGCTAACATCCTCAGAACCGGCAGCCTTCCTAGGGCATGGCATCGATTAAACAAACAGGATGAGTTTGATGACTCTTCCTATCACTATACAAGTGGAGAATATAAAACCCTTGGAGTTACCACATCCACTCCATGCAGTCCTCGAGCCACACTGGAAAGGCGAGGATCATCTGGAAAGCAAGGGTTCTTCACTCGTCCAAAAGGAATTCCACCTTTACCACCTGTGAGGAAGTCAAGTCTTGACCAGAGAAACAGAGCCAGTCCCCAGCATAATCCGACAAGTAACCAGGCCCCATATCTTCACTTATCCTTCTTTGGCAGCACACCAGAGAATTTGGGTATAAATGGTAAGCAAACAGGACCAAATTTTGAGAGCAGTAGACTGTTCAGTGCGAAACTTGAACTGTTAGCAAACAGAACCAATTCTTTGGGACGATCCCATGGTGCCCGCTATGATTGTCATTCCCTGGAGAGAGGGGAGAGCCTTATGTTTGCTGGGTCTAAGGCAGCTGTAGTGAGAGATAGCACCATGCCCCGTGTGGGCAGAAGCCTCACACGTAACTCAGTCTCCTCTCCAACAAATGGACCAAACTCCAGTGTACCACAGTCGCCCAAATCAAGTCAATCCAAAATCTCAGCTGTTACCAAACTTCTCATGGCCAGTCCTAAATCTCGAAGCCTTTCTACATCTACCACCAAGACCCTGAGCTTCTCCACCAAATCTCTTCCACAGTCAGTAAACCGGAGCTCCAGCCTGCCCCCAAATGGAAAGAACACAAACCCAAATGCCTGGTCGACTCAGTCCCTAAGCCGCAACAGGGGATCAGGGTTTGTGTCAAAGCTGCCTCTTAGAGCTGTAAACGGACGAATCTCAGAACTTATGCAGGGCAGTGCTGGCCAGGCCGATCACGGACGAGGAACATGCAATGTTGAGGAAAAAGCAGCACCAGTCCAGGGTGAGGAACGGCCAGGGGTCAATACTTTACCGTCCCCTTACAGTAAGATCACCGCTCCACGCAGGCCACATCGCTGCAGCAGTGGGCATGCTAGTGACAACAGCAGTGTTCTGAGTGGAGAGCTACCTCCAGCCATGGGGAAAACTACCCTTTTCTACCACAGTGGGGGCAGTAGTGGATACGAGAGCATGATACGTGACAGCGAGGCCACTGGAAGTGCATCCTCAGCTCAGGACTCTATGAGTGATCACAGCAGTTCAGTTAGTGGACGGAGGAGTCTGAAAAATGCAAAGAAAAGAAACAACACAGGTAAAAAGAATACGTTCTCTCGAGCTTCTTCTGGTCATGATACTTATACAGTCACATGATTATCGCTAAATGCTAACAGACTAAAACACACTAAACTCACGTGAACTCTAGCTCCGCTTTCTAGGTAACAGTGATTTTACTTTACATTTACTTTGAGTACACACACTGCTTGTAGTGCATTATGGGTAATACACACAATCCCTCACATATCTCAGCGCTCACAGTACATTATGGGTAATAGACACAATCCCTCATGTACTTATGCAGGTAATACACATAATCCCTCACGTATTCATCGTTCACACTGCATTATGAGTATTACACACACCCTTAAATACTCATTGCTCACAGTGCATTACGGGTAATACACACAATCCCTCACATGCTGATTGCTTACAATGTATTATGGGTAATGCACACACTCCCTCACATAGCGCTGACAGGGCATTATGGGAAATACACATTCTCCCTCACATACACATTCCAAGACAGCCCTATATGGCCAGTGAGCAGTAGAGCCATGGGGCAGTCTGTGTCTTATTTTATATCTCGGAGCTAAATTACCAAAATGAAGTATAAATGGAGTCTAAACAGAACCCGCAGGTTCTCTAACTGCCACCCACGCAATTCTGTCTGAGTGTTTATGATTGCGATCTCAAAATAAACAGACTTTTAGTTGTCAGAGAGGATCGTGGGTGGTCTCTCGTGATTTAGACCCCCACTCCTCCTCCACTTTGCCTAAGGGCAAGAACATTCTCCTGCGTTTTTACTCTGCTGAGTTCTGTCTGAGAATTTAACTCAGTGTGTGCTGAAATACACATGCAGCCTTATACTATATGTATATACATATCGCTATACTATATATATATAATATAGCGATATGTATATACATATAGTATTCAGCATTCAGCCCATTTATTTATACAGTGTATATATATATATATATATATATATATATATATATACACACACACTGTATAAATAAATGGGCTGACTGCCAAATTACTGAAATGAACATAACTTACATTACAGCGTTACTGCGCTGTAAAATCTAAAAAGAGCAAGGGGACGGCTGAAGTGCACACTACGTTACGAGTAAGAGCACTGAGCTGAGGAGCGAAGCAGAGTTATAATCACGTTCTAAACGCTTGAGCGATCAGGCGAGAGCCAAACCACGGAGAGAGCGGAACACACGATTGCCCATATCACTGCTGGCGTAGGCTGTGTTCCAACTTGACTTTAAATCCAATAAAGCTAGTCAGAATCTTACCATTAATGCATGTTGGCATGCATCAACACACAGTGAGTCTGAAAGCCAAATGTCTCTCTGTAGTGCACTCAATAGGGTGCAGAGTCCATTAATCCGTTTCCACTGAAGGGCACTAATGCTAATGGGTGGAAAGCTGAATGGCTCACACTCGTGCACTACATAGGGCAATGCATGCAGCTAAATCCCTATAGTGCACTACTTAGTGTTTATATTCTGTAGTTGTTGGGTCACTTCCTAATAAGGAAGTCAAATCAAGTGATGTATAGTTCTCTGTAAAAAGGTAATTCTGAGAAAAATCCTACATTTTTCTTTAAATGTGTCCAGCCTGTGTAATGCACTACATGTAACTTGGAAAGACTTAATTCTGGTTCATGCAGGTCATTTTGTTCAACTGAAAATGAGCATAGTGATATGGAAGTTTCTACTTATTTTGACTTTCATTTCTCTTAGGCACCCAGAGGAGGCGTCTCATTCCCAATTTGACCCTTGACCCCACTTCTCCAGTAAGGAAGCCAGTCCTTAGCCCTGGAGTGCGCTGGGTCGATGGTCCTCTCCGCCCCCCTCAGAGGGGCGTTGCCGAACCCTTCGAGATTAAAGTTTATGAGATCGACGATGTGGAACGTCTGCAGAGAAAGCGGGCTGCCGGCCCTAAGGTCACATGACCTTTCTTATTTGATTTTATATTTATTTCATGTTTTATTTACATTTCTTCTTTATGATTTCCACTTCCTGTGGCTCCACTATCAGAGCACTATATAGGTTCTCTTTAGGGGTTGATTTGGGACTGAGTCCTGGTTCACTGCAGGGATGTGACGAGTTCTCTTCCTGGTTCTAGGGCGTGGTGTACTTCAGCGCTAAGCTTAAGATTCTGGAGCATCGACAGCAGAGGATCTCAGAAATACGAACAAAATATGACTGGCTGAAGAAAGAACTGGAACAAACCAAACAGCATCTGATGCTCGAGCCCGAGAAGTGGACCTCAGAGTGTAAGTCCTTTTATTGATAAAAGATTATGACCATCCTCATGACAGTATTTTTTTATTTTATAGCACTTGAATCAATTTGTGTGTGTGTGTGTGTGTGTTTCCCCTCAGTTGATGTGGAGCCGGTATTCGAGGTCGACTCTCTGGAGTATTTGGAGGCGCTGGAGTTCGTCACTCAGCGGCTGGAGAATCGAGTAAATTTCTGTAAAGCTCACCTGATGATGGTCACATGTTTCGACGTCACCTGTCGCCGACGGTAACCGTGCAGGAAAACAGAAAGTTCAGTAGTTTTAGCGTATGTGTCTGTAATTATAATAAAAGGGGATCAGAAACAGGTCATAAATCAAACAAACAGGAAACCTAAATGTCATTTTTAAAAAGTGGATTTCTTTGAATGTAAAAAAAAACAGCGACTTTAACACACATTGACATAGACAATGTTAATGTTATAATGTATTAAGCAGCAGTGTCACATGACCTGTGGTGTTTTCCTAGCACTACTTAGCTTATTAGCTAGCAAAGGTATGATGTTATGATGTCAAACAGAATATTCTTTAATTATGATTGAGGTAAAAAAAGCAACTCACATAGACCTTCAACTGGGATTTTTTTGGAGCGAAAAGAACAGGATCGTTTCCCAAACCTCACAAATGACGCAAATTCCGCATTAGCATGTGCAGATGTTCTGCTTTGTTGATATAAAAAAAAGATATTTTACCAAATCTTTAGCGTTGGACAAAAACAGGACGTGCAGTTTGGGGATGAAGTAGTTTGCTTGTAAATAGTTCGCTTGCTTGTTTTATTCGAACGAGGCCTGATTTGATATGAAACGAGGCAGATATGAATGAAATGAGGAAAAAAAAGAACAAAGAAGATTAAAAAGGAACAAAGTGCCTTGAGAATAATTTTAGTATTATGATGATTTGTGTACAGACGGTGCTCGCTTAAAACAAAACAAGAGAAAAAGCAAAACAGAAAATAGAACAAGAAGAGCTCGGTTAACTCTGTGTTTTATTTGTCAGGTTATTTGTACTAAACGTATTTGCAACTTGTTACGTGTTTTTTATTTTTGATTTTAAGATTTATAGTCAAAGAGACCACACAGAGTCGAACCATACTTCACTGCATTTTAGCATTTAAAAAAAAAATCTGTAAAAGAATAAAAGTCTAAAAAAGGAAGAGGGGAAAAGAGATTTTTAAACAGTGTTTTTAACATGAAGTAAAGCCATGAGTTTGGGAACCAATCAGTGATTAATACACTGAGACGTACAGCACACTCCATTCCAGGGTTAGGGGTCAGGGCTAGAGGTTTAGGGGTTCGGAATTGGATTATAGGTTTAGGGGTTTAGGGATTAGGGTTAGAGGTTTTGGGGTTAGGGATTACAGTTAGAGGCTTAGTTATATGGGATTTAGAGGATTTGGGATTAGGATTAGGATTAGAGGTTTAGGTCTTCAGAATTAGGATTACTGTAGATGTTTGGGGTTTAGGGTTAGTGATTTAAGGATTATTTCTTAGAGTCAGAAGTTTAGGGATTAGGGATAATAGCACTTGGATTAGAGTGATTACTATGTTGTGGAATTGGATGAAAGTCCCTGATACAGAATCTCACACATCAAGTATTTCAATGAATAATTATAAATATTTCTCATCGTATGGATTCCCTCTGTCTCCTTCATCACTTCTATTAAAGGTGCTTCATTTTTTTCCCCCTTTAATTTAACCAAGATATAAATCTTTATAAAGTCCTGCTGGTGTTTTTGCTGCATGCTGTAGATCCTCGCTGTGTGTTCTCCCTCTGTGTGGTCTCACCGTCGTGCTGCCAGTTATTTAACTTTAATAAAATGAAATGTTTATATTCGGTGCTCGAGTTTAAATGTTTGTATACTAAAACTAAAGAAAGAACAAAAGAAAAAAGGAAAAAAAAAACATTTCTTCATCATGCTTTTTTTTATGAAGGATATAATTTAATTTTTTATCTCCGAGCTGTGTGTAGTGTATAATTTATTTTACGCTCCACCAAATACTATGCATTTAATCTGTACATCATTTACAAGTATGTATGTATATAATATTTTACTCTTTATTTAGCATTTATCATGCTTATTCATAAAAAATTATTTTCTCACCATAAATTTCTGCTTTCAAGGATAAAAAGGCAACACATCGTCCTTATGCTGTACAAAATGTCTTTTATGCACTCTTTTTCTTTTTCTGCTTGAGTCGTTGTTTCTGCCACTCCAGATCACAATTATTAAACATTTCCTGTCAAAAGAATGAGCGATTCAGGAGACAAAGTGTTTATGGAGATAAGCGGCACAATGTCGGTGTGTTTGTGTCTTGTGGAAAAAAACTAATCTGAATGAGAATCCGAGACGTACATAAATAAAAAAAATCATTCAGAGGTGGCATTTTCTCTGTCTTTTTTTTTTTTTTATCTAAAGGTCACGACAGAAAAATCTCATTAGACGTTTAACATGATTGATGGGATTATATTAATAATATACACTGAGCACATGTAAACACTGACAAAGTAAACACAGCCAAGTAATTTTCCTGGACAAACTGGCTAAAGAGCCTTTTTTTCACTCGCTGACTTTTAAATTAAGATCATAATGAAATAGTAGGGGAAGTCAGCCTTCCTGTGTATTTGTTAAAGGAATGATTCCTGTTTGCCTGGGGAATAATTATAAACGTACATGTGTGAAATCTCCACTCGAGGCAAATTAACAAGCGTCAACACAAAAGAGCTGATGGGTATTGTCATGCAGTCAGGTAATAGATATCAGGATACACAAATCAGAATAAAAAAGATAATCAGGACTCAGGACTAATGACACACCTTGTGAAGGTCCTTACGATTGGAATCATGTCGTTGTGTTCTCATAAAACAAACGCTGTGTTTGTGTTTGAGATTTAATGAGAATAAAAGGTAAAAGGCTGAACCCAAGTCAGGTCCTGTGGCTCTTATTGTAGTTTCTGCTGAATACAGCAGGTAGAGTAGAGTACACAAACACAGCGTTCCTTGAGGACCATGGCGCTACAGAAAATAACACACAACTACCCGAGGCTGCCCAGAAGTAAATAAAGCTGCTTTCACATCAGGAACTCAGACACAGAGCCGAGTACATTTGACCCAAATGTTTGTTTGTTGTTTAGTCAGTACCACCACGTTGCCACTGTTAGACCCTTGAGCAAGGCCCTTAACCCTCAAATGCTTATATGTGGAGTGAAATAAATGTAAGTTGCTCTGGATAAGGGCATCTGCCAAATTCCATAAATGTAAATAAATCAATCAAAACAGTCTACACCTACACAAACTGCATAAAGTGCAAAAACATTATATACCAGATGGCAGCAAACATGTACTGTAGTTACTCACTACAGTGTGTGAATGAGTGAAATCGGTGTACGTCCAGTGATGCTTTGTGGATTTTTTGCCGCTTGTGATGAAATCTTGAATCCTAAGACCTCTCAGCAAAACCTTATTGGCTCTGCCGGGAGGTTATGACTTGATCGATCTTTCAACAAGACAGTGAGCCCAAATACACACGAACACAAAATCAATACAGTAGCAGTTGTAAAGTCAATATCACACTCTCCGAGTATCTGGATTTAAACGCTGTGCTCTGAACTATGGAGATTGAGTAACTGAAGGTGTTTTATGTGCACTAAGTTTGGGAATATTACGGTGATAATAATACTGTTCATGGAGGAAAGACCAAGATTGTACAAATATGCAAATAACTAGGCAGAAGGTCTGGGTTCGATTTCCAGCCAGTACCAAAACACCAGTTATTGGCTGCAGTGCTGGTCTCAAGCCTGGATAAAATGGGAGGGTTGCATCCAGAGGTGTCAAGTAACGAAGTACAAATACTTCGTTACCTTACTTAAGTAGAAATTTTGGGTATCTATACTTTAC
>JAQMYL010000005.1:25463508-25477990 GCA_030014365.1 Clarias pachynema | reverse complement strand
CCAGCGATCTCCGGATGATAGGGTGAGCGCTTTACCACTGCGCCACTCGGAGGCCCTTTTATTTATTATATTTAATAAACTTATATTTATCCAGAAGCGGGCTCGTATTCCAAAACACTCGTAAAATCAAAGCACATTTTCCCATAAGAAAAAATGGAAATTAAAATTATTCGTTCCACAGCCCAAAAAAATAAATACATAAAAATAATTAATACAAAGTATAAAGTAAAAATAAAACAAATTAACCTGCACGTTACTTTAAAAAAAGTAAAAATCAATCCCGACAGATAAGTGTTTCCATTTATGCGCACAGGTGCTGTGTGTGTGTGTGTGTGTGTGTGTGTGTGTGTGTGTGTGTGTTTTTCTTTGCTCGTCTTGCGGAACACTCGTAAACCACGTTACTCGTAATCCGAGGTTTCACTGTAAAAGCTTATTTATTTTTCATTTTGCAATTAAGTTACCACAGAATGTTTAGGATTATCACAGTAATTCTTCTATGTTGTTTAATGGAAGTTAGAATCCATCAGGTTCCATTACCGCCAGCTGTAGGCCTCTTCACATCCAAGTGCTGCTGTTGTGTGTAACACTAATAAAAGGAAACAATGGGATTTCATTTCTGTGTTAATTTTCATTTAAAATGTCTTGAGAAACGAAACGGCACGTGTGTTAAGCTCGTGTGTTAATCAGAATTGTGGTTAAACGATTGCATGGGCCGCAGGAGATTTTCAGATTGTAGATTTGGCCCTGGCATACATTTGGGAATGGCTGCTTTATAGGATAAAAAACACACCAGTGTGACTTGCAACTGTAGTACAGTGTGTTAATGTGTGTGTATGTGTGTTTTCAGCATGTGCCTAATGATCACCTGTGCTTGGTGAGGATCACTCCTCGTGAAGATTTGTTCTCGTCCATCGTCACGCCATTTAACAGCAGCACGTTGGTGATGATGATTAAACAGTGTCTGACTAAACGCCGCTGCAGACTCCTCGACAAGCTCAAGTACGCACACACACACAAACGCACGCACACTATAAGTGTTTCACAAAGTGTGGGCCATAAGGGTACTGCAGGTGGGCTGTGATGTGAGATGCCATTTATAACAAATAAATAAAAAGGTTTTAATTTAGTTGTAGTAATGGTTAAAATTCCCATAAAATATTTCTGATTAAATATATACATTTAAAAAGTATCCAGAACAAATTAAACAAGGCCATATGATTTAAAGAACATGAAATTCTTGATTTATGGAGAGTCTCGTGTGTGGATCAGAGTTGTGATTAAAGGTTTGGGTGAGCCACAGAAGAGTTTCACATTTCAAATTGTGCTGAAAAGAGAAATGCACTTCCCGAGAGTCATCGTCAGCTCACTGAGATACGCAGCAGTGTTTACTGTAAAGATGTGATAATCTCATGCAATCTGTTCTGGAATGCAGTTCCTGGAGCGCGGGTAGCGGCACAGGCCTTCTGATGCAGATGGGCCTCTTTGAGGACGTGATGACGGGACAGATTTCACCGAGCGAGTACAAACGCCTGTTCGAGCTGATGGAGAAATCAGAGGAGTTCACACAGAGCTGGCTTTATGACGAGATCCTGGAGAACACCAAAATCACAGGCTGTGGATAAAAACTACAGAATAACACACACACACACACATATACACACACACACAGGATTGGAGGCATGATTTTATAGTGTGATGTTGCGTCATCAGCAGCATATTTATTTTTCACCAGGTATAATCATGGAGTAATAATAATAAAAATAACAATAGTAATTAATATTAAAATGAACTTTATAATTCTGTTTACCTTCATATTTTTTACATGTCAAAGCACTGAACTTACTTAGGTGTAAAATAATGTTACTGTGAAAGAATATTCAGGAAATAACCAAATATTTATAGTAAAGGGATTTCCATTTAAAAGCCAACATTTACAACTTATATAACTTATAATCATTTAATAACATTTACAATAAAAAGGAATTCATGTGTATCCAGTTCAGCATGATGAATATGTCTGAACCTTGCCAGGTTTCATCTGAGCAGATCAGATTTATGATATTTTATGAAAATCTTCAATGCCTCATTATTTCAGCACCTGAACTTCTAAGTTCTCCAAGCTCTCCTAAGTAACTTCATGTTCTATAAAATGTGTTTATATACAGTAAATAATGTGTTGTTTGGCTATTTTCATAGCCACAGCAGTACGAGACAACACACTGAGTTTGTTTTATAAGAAGGAATGTGTTTTTTTTTCCCCCCTCCATCATTAATGTACATATAAGTTATGTGAATATGAATTTATCATAAAAAGGGAATAAAGAAGTATTTGCATTGTGTTTGTGTTACTTCTCAGGTCAAAGCAATACTTTTTAAAGATGATAATTTCTTAGATTTGTAGTGGATACAGTAGGTCTTTCGGCTGCTCTGTCGAGAATGTTGCTACATCGGGTCTGTGTGCATGGAGTCTGCATGTTCTCCCTGCACATGGCGGTTTTCCTCTGGGTACTCTAGTTTCCTCCAACGGTCCAAAGACAAATTAGACTAATTTGCGGTCCCAAATTGTACGTAGTGTGTGAAGGCACGTGTGAATGTTAACACGGCGGTAAAAACGGGAATAAATACAATGGTTACCATTGGCTTCCACGGTCCCTAGTTGGACTACAGAGGTTACCAGATGGAGGGATGGATGGATTGTCATCCAATAATCTTAAAAATTTAACTGATTCTGATTCTGTCAATTAAATAGAACATTTGTTACAGAACAGCACGATTTATCTCATTAATGTGTGCTTATTAATTCATTTGTAGTACATTACTCAGAACCTTTAATTAATTGTAATTTGATTTCGTCTTACATATTTGTATTAATATTTATTATTAATATAATAAAAAATATTTGTATTTTTAAATGTTGTGCAGTACCACACTTTGGCCACTAGATGTGTCTAATTCACCACGATAGGAGTCTTCATTAAATCTTTATTGAAATTAGAATTGTCAGTAACCTTTTAAAATGACCACGTATAAGATTATAAAAACATCGATATGTTAAAAATATTATGTTATACAAAAGTGTACAAATGTAAATGTATATATTTTTTTTAACTATCCCTTATGCGGTCTTTTGTCGTCGGCCAATCATATACCAGAGTTTCATCCGGGAATTATAGTCATCTAACAAGCCAGCTAATTAAGCTAAATAAATATGACGCCAACTACCTAGTGAATCAATTCAAACTGACTAAATACAGTTGTCGTTTATGAAACATCACACCAACATGATATTGCGTCTGTAGACGGGTTATGTTAGCGCTTTAGAGTTAGCAAAGAAAAAAAGCCGCGCGCTAATGAGATGTGGCGCATGCGGTCATGGGAAGTGTAGTTTTTATATCAAGACCGTAAACCTAGAATTAATGAAAGAACATACTGTATGGCAAATGCTAGATGAAAAAAATATAATAAATGAGTTGATATGTGGTATATATTTTATTTACAGTCTATTAGTATTATAAACTAAACATTAGATTTTTTAAATTCCCTCCCTAAAAATTATTTCCGGTCACTGCCGTGACGTAGACGCTGGGAGAAAGTTCCCGGATGGATGTCAGGAAGCGAAGGAAGGCAGAGCTACAGAAATAAACAGGTTAAATGTGTGTTTTTAATGCGGTGTGTTGGATTGAAGGCACCCGGAGCTGACACGCCTGTGAGTTTTACACTTTATTTCTGTTTAGAAAAGATAAACCGAGGTCAGTTTATATACTCCGCAGAAATAAAAAAGGAATTTACGTGGAAAGGTGTAAAAGCAGTGAAGGTTGTGCATGTAGCGCGCATGCGTAAACATTTCTGTTCATTATTTGCACTATTACAGTTATAAAATAATCTACATAAATATGCATTAAGTTATTGGGTCAGTAATAATAGTTATTGTTATTATTATTAATAAATGCTTAACGGTCATTTTTGCAAACTACCTCCTAAAATGAGATAAAGCCTATAATGCTTTTATTAGTGTATTATCTGTTATTTATTACTGTAAAATTAAAAAAGCATGTTTTATGTACTGGCTGTGATTAAGAGCAGAGACAGGGGTCATAATGTGCTCAGGCACTCACCTGATTACTGCACAGGTAAACTGGAGGCTAAAGGCTTTAATTAAATCCTTATTTTTCATCTGCTCTATAAATTTTTTTTCTCCTCGTGAGTTTGTTGAGGTGTAAGAGCTTTATTTTCTTTCCCGAGATGGTAAATGACTCTGATGTCTTCATGCCGTTGCCTCGGTACACACCTTTGGGTTTTATGCAAGTATTGTCTTTAGTTTTGTTTGAGGTTTGACACAGCACAGACAGAATGGCACGGTGGCGTAGTGGTTATCACTGTCCCCTTGCACCTCCAGTGTCCAGGTTCGATTCCCACCTCTGGGTCTGTGTGCATGGAGTTTGCAGGTTCTCTCCATGCTTGGTGGGTTTCCTCTTTGGTGGGACACTCTGGTTTCCTCCCACAGGTCAAAGATATGTTGACCGGAGGTCCTACCAGGGTTGTAAAAGTGAGAATAAATGCAACGGTAATCACCATTAGCCTCCACGTTCTCTGGTTGGACTACAGAGGTTCCTAGATGGGTCGACAGACAGTATGAATGTTAAATGAAGTAGTAAAGATTAAAATACAGCATGTGTATTTTATGTTTCCATAGCGTATTACATAGCAGTTATACACCATGGAAACACATGTATTACATGTAATACCTGTATTCCACGTAATGCATAATACACGGCAGACACCTAATTTTGTAAAAACTAAAAAGAATGATGCGTCTGAAGGACATGTTGGCTGATTCGTGTGTCCTATGTCAAAGTAAATTTTTACTGTATTAATCACCCAAGCAGAAAGGGCGAGAGAGAATTATTTACTTTTACTACTATTACTTCCTTCACCTCTTAACACTCCTAGGTATTCTAGTTTAACTAGTTCATCTAATCCTTCTTTCTTTTCGCAGCACGGCTCTGTACTGAAGATGTGATTAGAACATCAGATAAACATCTGTCTCAGTCTCGCTGTCTCAGTATATTCCATGCTCACACTTCCCCTCGGTAAAGGGAGAGAAAAAAAGAGAAGTGCCCTACTTTGGCAGTAATGATATATTTAATGATTAATGGGCCATGTCCTTTACTTCCTGTTTAGTTATAGAGTTAGCACTTTACCTTAGCGGCTGAACATAAAATACGACACGCACTGAAATATTCTATGAATTATTCCTGCTGGAGCTTGTAGAAACATGTTGTGAGATAATCCTCAAGGAGTTTATGCAGTTGCTTTCATGTTTGTTTTTGTGTGAATTAAATACTTTGATCAGAACTTAGTAAACTACATGTTTTTCCATCTCACACACGTGCACACACGCATCCACACACAGAGGATTGTTATACAGATGGATATCTTGAGGGAGAATACTCTGAGAAACCGCTCAGGGCACAGGGCCATGCTTCATGATTTATGTAAATAATTCCAGTTTTCCCAGAACATTCATATTTATAAAGTATACTGCAAAAAGTAGTCTTTTATTAGAGGTAACTGAAAGTTTATAAGAATATCACCTTTATTGCTTTAACAATAGTAGCAATTTTTCACACATTGATTTAACGTTATCCAGCAGTTCATAGATAGTTGACTGTTAAAATGTGCAATAAAACACCCAAGTGATTAAAATTTTTTTAAACGTTCATCACTAAATATAAACCCAATAAAAGTCGCTAGGAGTAGTTGCATGGATTTATGGGCGGGGGGCGCTATAAGTAGAGTGTGTAGGATGAATTTATAGAATTTATAACTGTTCAGATTCTGTGATTTTTTTTTTTTCCTTCCGTGTACAATGTCACTCAGAGACTTAACTCATGTCATAATAGTGTCATTCTTTAAAGCATTGCTATATAATTGTCCTACAGCTGCCATAATATTTGATGTTATAACTTTTTAGTTTTTTTTTTTTTTTTAATTAAAGTTGGCATAATTTCAGACAGATTGCGTATTCCATAAAACCGTTCTAATCTCAAAAGTATAATCGATATCTAATCACAGAGTGCTGTGACATTGTTGGCAGATTGTTTTTTAGCACTAATGTTTAACCACACTCACTTTGACCTGCAGAATTGTGAAATGATGACGTTTGAGTCGTTAGACAGTCTGCTTTCAGCTGCTTTATATTTAAACAAGTGAAGCTAGCTGCTAGAAGAGGAGCATAAAATACACTTCAGTATTTATCTGAAGATAAAAATGCTTGGATAAAAGAAGTAAAGGTAAAGAATTCTAAAATTAGCAACAAAATAAAACAGTAAGTGCTCTGTATCCAAACGATAGTAATCATATTTTTCACAAACCCCCCCCTTACTCTTACTTTACCCTTACTCTCTTTTATCCTTAACATTTTTTATTTGTTGGATTTAAATCTATATTTGTTAAAATTTTTATTGATCTATTTTTTATATTTGTTTTTGTTGGATTTTTATTCTAGTTGTTCATTTTAAATAATATTTTTATATACAGTATATTAATGTCCTGTAATTAGGTCACCCCTGAGTGTGTTATAGAGAAGCGCCAACCTGAACAGGTGTGTCTGTGTGTGTGTGTGTGTGTGTGTAATATACATAGTGAAGTTGCATAAGCTGATAGTGGTGTGTGTCTTATTGTCTCCGTCTCAGAGGAGCACTAGAAGGAGAAAATAACAACCATTACTGTGTTGTAGGGACGGGGATATGCCTTCTGATTGGCTAGGTTCTGTAGGGGCGGGACTTGGTTTACACTTCACTACTCAGTGGTGTGATTCCTAATGGACCTTTAGCACTAGAATAAACAGAAATTGTTGTTTTTAATGTAGTTGCAAAATATTTTATGATATTTAACTTGGAGAGGTGTGTGTCTGTGTGTGTCCTGTAGGTCCTCTGTGTGTGTGAATGTGTGTATGCGCGTTACTCATGAACGAGGGACGGTGGTCGAGTGACACGGACCTGCAGAACGAAGCAGGTTCCACCCGAGTTCCAGATCAGAACCAGAACCAGCATCAGATCCGAATGCTAAAGGAGGAGGAGGAGGAGGTGCAAGGAGGGAGTGGCTGCCTCCGTCACAGCCTCCACCATGACTTCACAAACAACAACGGAGCAGGAGAAGAAGTGAAAGAGGATGAAGAAGGAGATGGAGGTTCCAAAATGGAGGAAGAGGACGAGGAAATGGACAGTACCAGTGGAGCGTGTTCTCCTGAGCTGATCCGAGATTCATCATCACTTAGCTGCAGTCCCTCAGGTACTCATGTACACAAATACACACGCGAGCGCGCACACACGTAATACACACAGGTGAGTAATTGGTTCCAGTAATGATGCAATTGTTATAGTAGACTAAGTGTTACCTGGAGCAGCATGCGTCCTTCTCAGAACCCTGCCAAGTTCTCTCATCTTCTGAGACTGCTGAGTAAAAAACATTAGAAATACTGCAATATAATAATCATGTTCAGTTTTCCCCCACAGTATGAGCTCCCTGGTGTTTTCGATGTAGTGTTTAATATAAATAAGAGTTCAATATTCAATATCATGAATGTCATGTCCATTCAGTTCAGCTTCATTCAGTCAGGATTGTAATCACTTGTGGCACTTATTTTTCTCCTGCGTGTTTTTGTGTGTGCACGTGTGTTTGAGCAGTGTGTGAAGGTCCTCTGAGTCCTGAAGAAATCCCAGTTGGAGTCTTTTCTCCTCATGGTCTCAGTTGCTCCGTCTCGGAGTCTCTGCGTGTGTTGGAGGAAAGAGGAGACGATGCTGCTCTGCCACACCGCCTCCATCAGGTCTGCATCCATCCACACCACTTTCTGCATCTACACGTTTATCTGTATCCACACCTAATCCCCGTCTACACCATTTGTATCTCCTAATCTGTCCACATCTCCTCCTCCCCCTACATCACCTACCTGTCTATATCATCTTCTCTTTCATGTCTGCTTCTCCCCATCTACATCTCCTTTTTCATCAATATCTGTTCCTGTCTACATCTCCTCTTGTCTACTTCTCCTCCCCTTCTACTCCTCCTCCCCGTCTATACCTCCTCCTCCTTTTCCTCTGTCTCCATCTCCTCCATCCCTCCATCTATTTTTCCTCATCTACCTCTCTTTTTTCATCTCCTTTTTTATCTATATCTCCTCCCTATCTCAATCTCTTTCTTCATGTATCTTTTCTTTCCCGACCATTTCTCCCCCATCCACATCACCTTTTTTTTCATTTACATCTCCTCCTCCCCGTCTCCACCTGTTTCTCCATGTCTCCATTTCTTTCTCCTTCTCTTCCTCATCCATTTCTCCCCATCTACATCTCGTCCTCCCTGTCTAAATCTCCTCCTCTGTCTACATCGCCTCTTCTCTTCTTCCATCTACACCTTTTCCTCCTCTATCTTCAGTCTACCTCCTTCTCCTCCATTTACACTTCCATTTTTTTATACACTCCAAGTTCTCCAAGTTTTTGGTCCTTGAGGTTATATGTACAGTACAGTAGAGTAAATTTAAAGATATTGTTTAAAAGCTAATCTAAAGAAATGTTATTTTGTGTGTTACAGATTGCAGAGTGTCTGGTCCAGGAGGAGGACTGTATCCTTACTCAATTACACGCCTAATCCTGCTCTATTACACATTCATACGAAAGTCAATAAGATATTAATTATCGTGTTTTGATTCTGTAGTTATTTTAATCTTGATGTATGAATTGTAGTGCAATGTGTAGCAGTGTGTAGTGGTATATAGCAGTGAATAGTCGTGTGTAGTTGTGTATAGTCATGAATATGTGTAGCGATGTGTTGTGCGTCTTTAACTGTGCTGCATGTAGATGAGCGAGCTGTGCACTTCCTTCAGCTAGAGAGACTGTATCACGAGAGAGTGCTGTCCAACATCGCCGCTCTGCAGGAGACATGGGGTAACACAGACACACATCCTCATTCATTCACTTATTCAATCATTTCCTTATTAATGCTGCTCATGTCTTATTATACCGTTTATTCACTATGTATTTATGTATAGTAACAATAATAATAATTATTATTATTTATTTCTCTCTCTCTCTCTCTCTCAGTGAGCAGGTGGAGGTGTAGTAGGTCTTTTGATAACTCTCTTCCACACTGTAATCTGAATTCAGAACATCTGGACAAACTGAAACACATCTGCATGACACACAGACAGTGAGTATATATATACACACACACACACACAGGATCACAAACAGTTTCCAGAGTGCACACTCCTCTAATACACTCTTTAGTTTAGTGTTGTGTGATTTGAGACACGGCCCGTGACCATAAATGTCTGATACATACACACACACAGGATGATAGACAGATAGACACACAGATAGACAGAACAGCAGACTGACAGGCAGGTGTGCGAACACAAACGTCGACATAGACAGACAGATGGGTGAGTTACTGACAGACTGTTGTATAGACATTCACAGATTCACAGGTATGTGTGTGTGTGTGTGTGTGTGTGCCTTGTATATTTGTAATGTGTGTATAGAGTTTGTGAATATATATTGTGTGTGTGTGTGTGTGCGCGTAGTATCTATATGTTTGTGTATTTACTGCGTGTGTAGGGTAAAGGTTAATAATTATATTATATAATATATTATTATTATTTTGTGTGTGTGTGTGTGTCTGTTTGTGTGTTTGCGTGCTATCTGAGATGTGTACTAGAGTTTCAGTAGGGAAATGTACATTGCTAATATTAGACTCTGCATCTATTTCACTCTTTCTCATATGCGCAGACATATACACACACAGACATACACACACAGAGCAATTTAAAAATAGGATTTATTTTATTTATTTATTTATTTCCTATATTTATTGTTTTGCAGACCATCATGGAGCTCCGACACGGTGAGTATGTGTGCATGTGCAATGTGCATGTATGTTATATGCTAGGGGATGGAGGGAAAAAATCGCTTCAGTTATGAACCGCGATCCTTATGTGTGGCGATTCACATACTGACTCTGAAATCGCGATGTTGTTTTTTTGCTTTTTTATGTTTATATTATAGATTAACCAGTTAACACGCTTAAACCTGTCTCAAAACACCACAAGCAGTAATTAGTTAAAAATCGCATGCGTTAGAAGCCTAGCATGCTCGCAGTCACTCAACCTGTGCACTCATTGTCAAGTTGAGTTTGGAGACTTTGGAGGCACTTGAGAAAGTAAAACAGCACTGTTTATTTATAATCCTAGAAGTAATAATTATGGCCGAGGACAGAGGTACATGCTGCTCGGGTAAATGTTAAACTTAAATTATTTTGCATTGTTTAAATGCTGCACTTGATTTTTAAGTATAACTAATGTAATGTTAAATAAGTGAAATGGTGGAGCTGAAGTCACTCGACAAGGAACAACTGCGACATGATCAGAGTGTGACATCACAGTAGGCATCAGATCCTCACAGTCACTAATGGAGCAAAGGTTCAGACTCAACATACAAGTACCATCTGTGACAGAGAATCGCCACTTCACAGTATCTTATAGGGTCTGTGTATAAAAACTTGCGTGTAAGAGACTGCGGTCAGTAATATGTGCGACAGGGAAGCGTATCGGCTGCTGGTCATCTCAGGGACACTGATGGTATGATAATACCGCTCTTTACTTGGTTTGGGCACTGGTGGCTCAGTGGTAGGTGTTTCGCCTGGTTGAACAATTCTGTTGTGTTTATTTAAATTTTATTCAACTGCTGTTTTTAGAAGTAGTGATTTAACTGTTATTTACCAGGAATAGTGATGTACCCTTTTTCTGGTTTTCATTTAAGGTTATCGACCTTGCTAGCTCTCCCTCACCTACTGTAGTTGAGTCCACCTTGAACAATTGTTGTGTAACCCGCAAAACTGTCAGACACAATAATTAAAAGTGATTCCAGAGTTGATTCTCGTGTCCCCTGTAGTTGTCTATGGCTTTTTTCGAGTTTGAAGCAGAGGCTGATGTGCAAATTCCCAGATAACTCGACAACTAATGTTATAAGGAACGGGCTACATATAATTAATCATGAAACATTTTTTTTTAATTGTAACAAAATCGGAGAAAAATTTAATATCGAATCAGGATATTCATAAATCGTGACTCTTGTAGAGTCGCAATTTAAATCGAATTGGCACCGAGGTATCGTTATAATATCCTATCGGGTGGTGACTGGTGATTCCTCTCTTTAGACGCTTACTTACACGTAAAGCTTACACACCAGCCGCACATAAAGTATCGACTTCACCTTAAGCCGTGTTTCTGGTTGGTCCGAAAGTTAACCAGTCAGCAGCTTCACACTCGGGTTACATTTACAGCATACCCGCGGATTCTCTTTTTATTCTTTGAGCTTGTTGTTATTATTATTAGGAATATTTTTATTATTACTATTATTATTACTATTATTATTTTTTTATTTTTTATTATTCTTATGCATGCTAAAAGGATTTTCTTGTTCAACCTTTGCTCTTTGTTTGCACGTGTGTGTGTATGTGTTTGTGTGTGATCCAGTGTGAGCTGCTACACGGGATCAGTGTGAACGGTGAGAGCTGTGGAGAAAAGAATACCACGTCAGAATCTCCATGCATCGACAGTAAGTGTCCTACAAACACTCGCGCGCACACACACACCAGAGACACACACAAACATAGGAGTTCATAGAAAACATGTTGTAATGTCCTACAGTGCATAAGAAGCTGCACGCGTGTGTGTGTGTGTGTGTGTGTGTGTGTGTGTGTGTGTGTGTGTGTGTGCGCGCGCGCGCGCGTGTGGGGTGTGTGTTTCTTGAACACCATGTGGCTCGGCATTGGGTTGCACGACCTCATTTCACTTTCTCAAGCACACAGAGACTCCAACACTCTCTCTCGCTCTCTCTCAGGTTCGCGATTATTTATTTACAATGTTAACTGCAAAATTGTTGGCACTTTATATTTAAGTAAAATATGCAGAAAATTTATGTTTCGAATGAATTATCTCTTTTTATTTTTAATTCAACAGACTTTATTTAATTTTTTTTAATTCATGCTTGTTTTTTTTTTTTTTAAAAACAGTTAACTTTTTCTATCTGTGTCAGAGTCGGGGATGTTGGAGCAGGATGAGGTCTCTCCCAGTGAAAGTGTCACAGCCTGTTTGGCCCAGCAGAGGGAGCCTACACAGCTTTGTGACTCCGCCTCCAGTACGCCCACTTCGTCTCTCCAAACCCCACCCACCTTAGTAATGACAGAAACCTCCTCACCGGCAACTATCAGAGAGGAAGCTGAGAAACAGAGCGAGAGAGAACAAGAGAGAGAGGGAGAGAAAGAACAAGAGACAGAGTGGTCACCTCAAGAAACTGGAAAAGAAACAGAGTCTAAAGGAAGTGGAAGTAAGGTAGAGCCTGGCAGAGGCAGGATGGAGGCGGAGCCTGAAAGAGATGGAGTAGGGGCGGACACAGTCAAGTCTGCCCCAAAGACAGAAGAGGTGATGAAAGAAGGAGGAGTGGAAACAGTTCCTCTCACTCAACTGGATAAAGGAGCAGAGAAACAGGAAGAGGAAGTGGAACTGGAAGAAGAACAGGAAGAGGAAATAGAGGAAGCTGTGGAAGCTCTGGAGCTGGAGGAGGAGCTTCAGAGGCCAGAGGATGCCATCTTGGATGACCTCGCCAAACGCATCCAAGTGGAGGAGGTGAGAGAGAAGTACTGTAGAAATCAATAAATAAGAAAAATTTATAATACAGTGCAGTTCCATCATTTCAGTATCGAAAAAATTATTGATTACATTTGGATAAAACATATGCACGTAAAAGCATGAATCTCACAATGACTTTTCCGCAACAGTGTGTGATGTCACCATGATGTCACATGGCTGAAAGAGTGCACTGTGAGCAAGATGCAGATTTCTCCCGAGCTGCTGCAGTGACAATGAACTCTTTCAGCATGACGAACAGGTCAGGAGCGAGTCACATGATCAGCGCCAGCACTGTCGATCCCGCTGGACTGAAATCCTGCGCACGTGATTCAGCACAGACTAAATGCAGAGCAGAACCAGTAACTTCATTATACCCTGATACGAAGGTTCTCAAAGCTTTTGTTAGAAAGAGGAGCCTGTTATTTTCTCTCATGACCCCAGGTTTAAGATCTCCTGATCTAATCCCACATTTCAGTTATCCTGATAAATCCTGACCCAGTAGTGGAGAGAGCCTGGGGTATCAGTGTGTGTGTGCTGTTGTTTACTCAGAAAATTCAGATAGTAATCTCTTTCAGCACCGTTAGGCAGGTTTTGTCTCTCATACAGATAAATGATGGTTTCTTATAAACCTGATGGAATAATCACGGTTCTGGGTAGAGCACTCTAGAGTAGAGACTGTGGGGTTCTCCAGCGTCAGTTCTGATCTGTAATGGAGCTTTAATGGGTGTGTGAAGGAAATATGTGTATATGTAGCTTTAATTTTTAAATCTTGTGTTAGCAGTAATCTAAAACCTCATGAGCAGCAGATTACGGTAACTCCTATGACAGCCGATCGACCATTAGCTCCCTGATGCAGTTTCCTAATATATAATTTTAAAAAGAAGGATTTTATAGATCAAATAATATAGCAATTGAAAATGGGCTGTGTGTGTGTGGTTAGGATATGGTGAGTTTTATCTCTGGTTTTATGATTATTCATATTTTTCACCAAAGCCGCAATGAAAACACGTTTTAATCTTGTCATTTGCTGCCTAATGGAGTACTTAATTTTGGTGCGTGTGTGTTTGGTCTAAAGGTTATTTACTGCACAGAAATATTGGTAATGATTAGAGATAATGACTGAGTAACTGTACAGACGTAGGTGTATTGAGAGATGTTTTAATGTTCATTTACACACACACAGAGTTAAGTATTCTGTTTTGTTCTCGGTGGTCGTGTGCAGATGGTGATGAGATGTGCCGAGGTATTCATTGGTCTTTATATTAAAATTAAGATGAAGCATGGGTGTTTACATGAACGCCAATATTCCACCAATACTGGAAATAACAGCTCAACTGAAATAAAAACTCATTTTATACACATTTGAGTCAGTCTGATCCGCTGCTACCTGATGGGAATGAATTTTCAATTCAATAATCATTTAGTGAGTAAATATTATGCATGTAAACACTCTCTCACCCTGTCTCTCTCTCTCTCTCTCTCTGTCTCTCTCCCCCTTTTCTGTTTCTCACTCTGTCTGTCTGTCTCTCTCTCCACCCATCTCTCTGTCTCTCTTTCAGCCTGTCTCTCCATGTGTTTATCTCTCAGCCTGTCTATCTGCCTGTTGAGAACAATGAAATGTACAGAAAAAATATAATCAGCTGAGAGAAGGTGTGTGTGTGTGTGTGTGTGTGTGTGTGTGTGTGTGTGTGTGTGTTTCATGTACAGTGGAACCTCGGATTACGAGTAACGCGGTTTACGAGTGTTCCGCAAGACGAGCAACGATTTTTAATAAATTTTGACTTGAAAAACGAGCGT
>JAQMYL010000005.1:25393434-25404805 GCA_030014365.1 Clarias pachynema | reverse complement strand
ATGAATGAGTGAGTGACTGAGTGAGTGACTGACTTAATGATTAAGTGAGTGAGTGAGAGAGGGAGAGATTGAGTAAAATGAATGAGTGAGTGAGTGACTGGGTAAATGAGTAACAAATTGAGAGAGTAGGTGAGTGAATGACAGTGAAGAACTGAGCAAGAGAGGGAGAAACTGGGTGAGTGAGTGAGTGAGTGAGTGAGTGAGTGAGTGAGAGAGTAAGTGGCTGAGTGAGTGACTCTGTCTTCTTCTAAAAAATACTCATGTTAATTTACAATGTGGCATCTCACTCTGCCCCATATGCGCACATGTGTGCATGTGTGTGTGTGTGTGTGTGTGTGTGTGTGTGTGTGTGTGCGTGTGTGTGTGTGTGTGTGTTAAAAAACTGACATGTTGCTCAGGTTAAGAAATGAAGACATGCTTGTTCAGTTCTTTATGAGAAACAGAGGAGAGAGTGAGTACAGTGTGTGAGATGAGTGTGTGATGAGTGTGTGATGAGTGAAGAAATCTGTTTCTATTCCATATCTTATAAAACACTCATGTTAAACACTGTCTTACAGCAGCTCCAGTTCCAGTTCGCTAATCTGCTTATAGTCAAGAGGGTGATCAAAGTGTGTATATTTGCTATAACGGCACTGGGGTGTTGTGTGTGTGTATATCACTCCACACGTCTGGGTTCTCCACACAATAGTCCACTTAATATTCCACATGGTTACTACAGTTCTACAGTCAGTGAGGGACAGGACACACGACACTTTAAATTATAAAGCTCTATAGGTGAAGATGAGCGAGGAAGAAAGGACGACACATAATGATCACCTCAGCCATGACAGAAATGTCCTGCTGCATCAGAGATTATATTTATACCGGAGTGGGTTATGCAAGCTGAATAACACACACACACACACACACACACACACACACATACATACACACGTGGGACAGGATGAGATGGCACGTTGTAAATTAACATAATAAGTATTTTCCTAAGAAGACGGTGACTCAGAGATGTGCAGTCTGATTAAAAACAGAATAAAATCAACATTTCCCAGAATCCTCTGGTTTTACTGTGACTGTGTTCTGATAAAATACAAAATACGAAAAATTAAAATATTTCAGAATAACAATAATAATCATAAAACACACATTTACTGCAGAACGGCTGGATGAACATTAAAAAGCCTCAGACACCCGAGCTGTAAGTGTGTCAAGGACAAAAGAAATGTCACTATAATACACACATACTGTACGTGCGGACGTGCACAGACACCCACACACAAACACAGATGCACACACAAGGACACACATGTACATACATGCGCACACACAGCCAGGTCCGCATTATTCTCATTTTGCAAACCAATATATCATAATGTAATATTTGTTAATGGCCGATTCACATACTAAACTGCGCTGCTGCTGGTTAATGAACTCTAATTAGATGGCTGTGATCGTTAGCCGTGGCTCCGCTCCGTGTGTTCAGATCACACTCACCTCAGTAAAGGTGTAATGCGTGTCAGTCTGTTCAACAAAGGAGATCATAAACCTGCTCGTCTCCTAGCAACAGAGTGATAACTGATTATTATCCCAAACACTTCAAAGAGAATTGACATAAAACAAGATGTGAAAAACACAACAACCCTCATCACTGTCTCACTCTCACTATATCACTGTCTCACTCTCACACACACACCATATCACCCTCTCTGTCTCACTCTCACTCCTCACATCACATCACTCCACTCTCACTGTCCCACCCCCTTACACTACTTCACTTTCACTGCCCCACTCCAACTGTCTCACTCTCACACACCATATCACTCTCTCAGCATCATGTTGTCTCAGTCTCACTGTCTCAATGTGTCACACACAGTATCACTCACATGGTCCCACTCTCACTGTCTCACTATTACTTTCACTGCATCATGCTGTCTGTCTCTCAATGTCTCACTGTCATACACAACATATAATTTACTGTCTCACTCCCACTGTCTCATACTGTCTCACTTTCACTCTCACTGTCTCAGTCTGTCTTACTATCTCACTCTCACTGTCCAAGTCTGTCTCACTCTCACTGTCTCATGCTGTCTCACTCTCACTGTTCACTCTCACTGTCTCATGCTGTCTCACTCTCACTGTCTCACTGGTTATATCAGTTAAAGCTTTAAAGCCTCTTTATGTACAGTACAGCGCTTCTAGAAAAGAAATAAATCAGAATTGTACTCGCAGGCACAGAAATGTGTATTCATATCCTTATTAAATATTTAATCACTTTAATAAAACTGAAAAGATCTGCTTTGTTCAGGATTCCTCCTGTAGCCTTTAAAAGTGGCTAACATACAGTAGTTTTTAAATTGAAGTGAATATTTTATCCTTAATGTATTTAATCTCTCAGTTTCTGGTTTTTTCTCTCAGGAGAAAGTTTCAGGAGGAAAGTGAACGTGTAAGATGGTGCGGAGCCGACCTGATAAATATTTCAACAGAATAAAAGAGGAAAAGCAATTTACAGTCAGTGTGTGTGCGTGTGTGTGTGTGTGTGTGTGTGCGTGTGTGCATGCGAGAGGGTGTAGGTATGTGTGTGCGTGTTTAAATGTCAGGAGTCTGTGTGGAATATGGAATAAACAGAAAACAGCATCATCACCTATAAAGGCTTACAATTTAAAATGATGATGCGGTAAAACAAAACACGACTGGATGAGGGAATGTGGTCGGATCGGGCGAAGAAGGAACATGACCAGATCGAGGAATCAGGAAGACAACCGGATGGGGGGGACCAGGAACACAACTAGGGAATCAGGAACATGGCCAGTTCAGGGAAATGATGAACAAGACTGGACCCGGGGAACAGGAACATGACCAGATCGGGGGAATCAGAAAACAGAGACTGGAGCACAAAGTAAAGTCCATGAGAACAGCGTTGAGAAGATTTTCTCTTTCTCTCTCTCTCTCTAACACTTCCTCTTTCTCTCTAATGATCTTATTCTCTCTAACGCTCTCTTCCTCTGTAATGCTCTCTCATTTGCCTTCTGAACTCCGACACTCTGACGTCGTGCGTTTTATCAGATGTTTAAGTGAGTCTGGAGTAAGAGACGGAGGATAACAACACAACAGCAGCAGAAGCTCTGAGCTCAGACACAAACCACATGGAGCATTTCTCTACACGATTACATCTATCTCTCTATCTATCTACCTATCTATTCATTATTGTTTCTATGTGTTGGATCCTAGAGATTCAACTGAATCATTTTTTCCTGAGGGAGATTAGTGTATGTGTGTGTGTGTGTGTGGTTCAGGAAAGGATAAAACACACTACATTAATCTAAAGCACTACGTAACTCACTTATATAATACACTCTCTCTGTGTCTGTCTCTCTCCCTCCATCAGTCTCTTTTTTTTCTGTCTGTCCTGTCTGTCTCTCCTTTTCTTTCTCCCTCTCTTTAATTCTTTGTCTTAAGAAGTAGTCAGGAACAGAACAGTGAGTATGATCGTGTGTGTGTGTGTGTGTGTGTGCGCGTGTGTAAACCAGCATGACAGAAAACCCCAGTGCGCAAAAATTTATAAGGTCCAGGAAACACCATCTGTCTCTTTCTTACACACATACACACAAGTGCAAATGAGGTTCTTAACATCTTAAAACAATCCTATGTCTAGGGCTCTCCCGAGAACCTTTAAGGGTTCTCCAGAGGGACACCGTCCATAAATTCCTCACTTGGATGAATAGAGCATTAATAAATGGCGATAATTATCTAAAACGTTCATGATAATATCATAATGTACATCATCTAATCCGGAGATATTCATCACTTACAAAAGTCCAAATAATCCACTTAAGACAATCAGATAAATTAAAGTGATAATGATTAGGAGGTTTTTTTGCATGTCCCATTTTGATCAGGTCACCTGATCAGGTCACCAACCAGGCCAGAGAGTCAATAAACAAACCTTTTACAGACTGAAAACTCTCCTCTTTCAGTTCGAACCCCTTTTATCCTTTAGCTCATCTCGGGTCCAGTGAGTGCTCGGACATTTATATCATCTCAGCTGCAGTGTTTGTTATGATCACCCAGCTTACACACACACACACACACAATATTTATACGACACACAAACCCACACAGACACTCTACAAAGTGATTATGGTTTTATGCAGCTTTTGCATTCTGATATAATGTCCATGTTACTACAGTATTCTATGATTAAGTTTGTACATGTGTGCATTTCTGTTTAATAAGTTTAACCCAAGCCTGCTGGTATTTGCTGATCTAGATTTTTATTTTATTTCAGTTGAAATTCTCCCTTTAATTTAAATAACTTGATGTAAGAATGATTTATGATGATAATTAATATTCTCTCTCAAAATAACTGGGTTTAAAAGACTTTCTCCTACTTTTTCCGTGTTCACACATTCACAGGAATTTAAACATATGTAATTTAAACACGTAAAAAAACATTGTTCAAACAGAAAAGTCTAAAATTCACTTTTTGCGTATTTTTATTAATTTTATAACTAGACCTGAAACGGATTTATTATTTTTAACCCAGTACTTGTAAAATACAAACCGGCTGATAAAAGTCTTGATTTTATGTTAATTATACAAAGCTATGACAGGGCCGTGTTACTGAAATTATTCCAGATGATAAAAATGAAGACGAAGTGATTAGTGGAGTGGTTGTACTTCAGTCCTGATCACGAGCTCAGTGGGCTCTGTTACTCTCTTTCTTTCTCTCCCCGAGTTATCAGCTAACGAGCTGTGTTTAACCAGATGAGAAGAATTTGTTAATGAAAAGACACTGAACACACTTTCATTCTACACAAAAGCCTCTCAAATACCATCACTCAATTACTCACTTTCTATTTTATTGAATGTATCTTTAAATCGTAACTAGAGAGGAAGTGTAAGCTCTTTTACGTATATAAATGTAAAAAAAAAAAAGCCCACTGAGCTCAAATTAGACGAAAAGACAGTGACGTGCATCAACACACACTGCGCCAGGCTCTCTTAGACTGTGTCCCAAAACACATACTCAAGTGCGGTTTGCTCTTTCAAAAAGCTCAGAGGATACAGTTCATATTTTTTATATATAACACCAAGCAACACCTTACTCACTGATTCAGGACACAGCCGATACATAGACATCTATCAAAAACACCATGTGCACACTTTACTGACTAAATCACATTGCCTACAGCAAAAGTGCACTTTGCCTTATGAATTAGAACACTATGTGCATTTTATCTTAACCTAAAGCATGCATTACCCTAAATTTTCTCTAAAAAACAAAGTGAGGATGCAGCCGTGACTCAAAATCCCCCAAAAGTAAAATTTAACAATTTTCCTTAGAAACAAAGCACAATGCATTCTATAAATCAGGACATGGCCTTTGGACTTTCTGTGAAGATGTTTTTTACGTGTATTATACAACAGTTACTTCCAACCGAGTAATCTGATTGGACACGAGGTATTCCATGCATGGTGATAATGGACAGTAACAGCACAGGGATATTACTCCACATCTCAGCTGTTCTAATAACTGTCAAGAATACTAACTGTCGGTTGCAGTATGGGTGAAAGTAGGTCTTTACGATCTGCAGCAACGAGGAGAGAGCAGCTGCCTGCCAAAACCCACATTCAAAACCAGTCAGGAAAGCACTTTCAGCAAGAACACACATCTGATAACGTTATGTCATCTAAAGCAACACATTGTCTAGTTAATAAGTGCTTTCAAGTCGTTCCAAATTGCCTTGGAACCGTCCACATTCTTTTATTTACATCTACAAAGCTAACTAGCTAATAACATAAGGGCTGAATTCCAAATCGCTCTCGAACATCTGATCAAGGGCACTTACTTGGGTGTGGTACAAGTGACTGTACACCCTACATAGTGCACTAGTTTTCCATTCAACATTATTTGGAATTTACCCTGAAAGTTAATTCAGCTGATATTCTAAAGTGGAATAAGTGGAAATATAAAGAGAAACTTATGAGATTTACAGGCCTGTCCACCTCCATGGTTTAGTGTCCTCGCCTTTTGGCTAAATAGTACAAAATAAACAGTTAAATAGACACACAATTTATAATATGTTGATAATAAATGGTGTATAGGAAACTGTTGTATAAAAGCAATATAACTCTCAAGGTCGTGCTGTATTGCTGGATATAGCAAAGCTGTGATGCTTTTGGTTCTTAAGCCACGCCCTCGTCACAGCCGTGCTATATCCAGCAATACAGCACTCCCTCTGGTGTGATATTGCTTAATTACATTATATAAATAAAAAAGAAAGTGGTATTTATTTTCTAGAGGATTTTGTAACGGATTGCATATTAACGCATTGAGAAGTGCAAGGAAGACAACTGGATGAACTAGGACACATACTTGAATTTCTTTTAAGAAAAGAACATGTCATTTTATGAATCAGGGCATGCTCTGTTTTTTTACGCCTGGCAGCAAAGTACACTTTACTGAATCAATCAGGACATAGCCTCGAATCCCCCTATGAACAAAGTACATGAGAAAATTTTAATCAGGACACAACCCATTAGAAATAAAGAATAAAAGCACACACTATATTTTGTGCAGAAAAATGAGGACACAGTCTGGCATTTTCATCCAGAACATAAACCTCGATGAGTGAATGAGGACAAGCTCTGGCAGAGGAGTGAGTATGATATAAGTCACTTTTAATCACACCTGAGTGTGTAGAGTCCGAATGGAAAGAGAGAGAGAGAGAGAGAGAGAGAACGAGAGAGAGAGAGAGAGAGAGAGAGATAGGTAACCTGTGCTACTTTGAGAAGAAAGTCATGCATTGAGTCGGTGTTAATGAGTTAATGTTGATCATTTTCTTTCCATTCTTTAATTATAAGGTGAGTGTTAGGGCTGAGCGCGTGGAGCTGAGCGCGTGGAGCTGTCCGTGGTGCTGAAATCCATTCTCTCAAATCTCAAGGCGCGCTTTTTTTTATTATTGCATTTTCAAATAGTGGACAATATAAAACACACAAACACACAAATAGTGTGTGCGTGTGTGTGTGTGTGTGTGAGAGAGAGAGAGAGAAAGAGAGAGAGAGTAATCCTCACCTGTGCGCGTGATAAAGTCGAGATTAAAGAGAACTGAAAGAGATATAAAATTCTAAACTTACCTTTAACACTCAGGATGAAACTCGTTCTGTTTGAGTACAAGTGTGTGTAAGTGTGTTTATTATCTTCTCAGCCCGAGTTCAGCTCCTTTCACAACAAATCCATCCTCTACACTGGGCTCGGGAGTGAATCCCCGCCCACTGGGAAGATGGCGACGTGCCCTGATGGCACGAAGGGCGTGATCACCTAGTGCGTGAATCCCCCGCAGAGACGCCTCACGGAGACTTCCATTAAAAACAAGAAATAAAACAAAACAAAACATTCAAATTTGGCTAATATCTAAATTCGCCTCCTATGAGGAGTCACGTGATGTCCTAATCACTAAAAGGAAATAGGAGTCACGTGATGTGCAAAGCCATAATTTAGTAATTTGGGAGTGGCCAGGGGTTTTGGCTTTTATTGTATGAGGGAGTGACGTCATTAATGCTCCAGGCCTTTACCCTAAAGGTGAAAAGGTCAAATCACTGATGAGCTCTTTGATTCTCTTTGTTTAAATTTATTTGTTTAAATTCTAACACAAGCATTCAGTTTCAAATAAGCCAAACGCAGGTAATTAGCACCACACACACACACACACACACAGAAAGGGAGGGGGATGGGGAGAGATAATTACTGCCTTCCAGCAGGGGTGTGTCCTGTCCTGATTATACACACTCTCAAGCAATCAGACACACACACATACACTCCAGTCCCACTGAGACACACACTCCATGATGGAGAAACAGGAGTTGATCAATAACACTTAAGGTTTTTATGTCTCAGTGCTGCACATTAACATCCTGTGTGTATGTGTGAGTAAGTGAATGAGAGAGGGAGGGAGAGAGCTGGTCGGGTCAGGTCTGAAAAAGAGATGAAGAAAGAATTCGAAATATAATCTGATGGCAGATTCTGTCATATGAGGACAGGATATGAGGAGAGGAAATAAAACAGAGAGAAATAGAGAGAAAGAGCTGAAGGGCACAAGAGTGATGAGCACAGCAAAAGGGAGGTGTGTGTGTGTGTGTGTATGTGTGTGTGTGAGAAAGAGACACTTGTCACTCAGTTCACATGCAGTTGGAAGATGTTGCTTTTTTCTCACTGCATATAAATCGAATGCCAGATTTTCTAATTTGCATACCTGCATATTTATTAGATTCCAAATTGCATATTCATAGACTGTACTGTTTGCTGAGGCTAAGAATCTGTTATTTCATCACTACAGACCTCTCACCGCACTATTCTGATTGTTTAGGTTGTGTCATGTGACCACACAGAACGTGGGTGGTTTTAACATTACAATTAAAATGTGCTTTTATCAGTCCACCTCCACTCTGTCTGCATAGGTTAGCTAATTGAGCTAATTAGCACATTAGGCCAGGCAGACACTGTGTTGAGGTGAGTTTAAACTGAACTGTGGGAATTTGGATCATGGACCTGCTCACAATGCACCTCAAACCACAACAGGTCAGGCTGATTATACAATTAGTTATGAGCAACTGATTCAGGGATAAAACCAAGCAGAATGTGTACAGTGTCTGAGCAGCCTTGGTAAATTAGCTTGCTAGAAAATTATTATAATTGGGCAGACAGCTCAGAAGAAACTACTAATAGCCACTAACTTAGGAAATCACTAAAAATAATCGCAATTGTATCTGATTAATTTACAGCATTTTACCAGCAGTCACAATATTTGATTCATTAAATATCCATTATACATATCCCAAACCCTTACTATAAAAAACATACTCTATGATATAAGTATATAAAACAGAAATTCTGTTTGGCCGGCACAGGCATTCCATCACCATCACCATCATCAACTTCATACGACAGGCAGAAATAGGGGCTTGCTAAAACACTGGAGCAGCATAAATAGCGGCAGCGAGTTGACCGCACACTCCATTTTCAGGAAATGGTAGCACACAGGCGTCAGGATCTGCATGCGGGCAGAACCTCTGGTAAACCTCTAATAATGTATAAAAATGAGAGCACCAATTGGCACAGTTATTAAAACCACTAACTCATGTAGCCTTTCAATGTAACCGTTTTACACTTGTGGTCAAATTTCTAAATAATATATTTTGCAAAAGATTAAACACAGATCTCAGCATTAGACACATTATTAAAAACCTTATTGTGAATGCTTCTTTTGGAGGACACAGGCTTTCAAATGCCACACCCATAAAAACACTTATGGCTAAATTGTTCTGAGCTTCAGCACAGTAAAATAGACCACATGTTAGAAATCTTGGTTTGGACAACAATGGAGGCCAATAGTGGAGAGACAGAGAAAGAGGACCAGGGTGAGTAAGAGCAACCATTACAGATGAGACCCAGGCCGCATTGGCTGATGATGTGGTCAACCACGGGTTGTCTTTTAGGGAGGATTAGCCAAGGGTCCAGCCTAATCTGAGCCACTACACTGCAGCAAGTACCATTTGGTGATTTTTTTTTTCCTCATGGTTTTGCAGAAATGGTAGACAACCCCTTTGCTTGAGGAAAAAGATGGCTGTTCTGCATTTGGGCACTGACAGAGTGAAACATCTGCGCTGTAATAATGCTGTCCTCGCAATGGTGCTGTATTCCACTGTCAGTACTGACTGCTTTACAGTATATCTATTCATACTACCATATAGCACCATACTGGTCTGCTCTGGCTGTTTCAGAGAGTGGTGGAGCTAGATGCTCCTGTAGTGGGCTACTAGTTCCTCTACATTGATGAAGCTGGCTTATATCATACCAAAATAAGGAACATCACAGAACACAGTGGAATCATTAATGTCCCTGCCGGTAACATGTGTGCAGCCGTTATGCACAATGGTGTCTTTTCTCCTTTATCATCATACCGCTCCCTACCACTGTCACTCCCTATATCACCTTCCTCAACACAGCATACTTATTCCTAATGACCATGGGGACTGACCAGTGCAGTCCAGGTTTGCCGTCATTAGGGACAAGGTAGGTTTCCTGTGGAACACAACCGATTCATTGTCTATCCTCTATTTATGGAACTTCAATTTGCAAAGAAAAATAACAAAAATTTTAATATAGTTGCATTTATCTACACCTTCTTAAAATAAGATTGAAACAAACCAAATGTATCACTTTCAAACCTAATTTAATCACATTTTACAAAAATTTTGGTAGATAATTATGCTGGTTTTAGGAATACATTTTTTGAAAGAAGCAAAATTCTTTGGCAATAAGAAAAAAAAAATTCTCTTACAATTTTATTAACATTTGACTAGAAATAGGATTAATAGTTTCATATTTGTTTTGTTGTAAGTGTCACGGGTGCTGTGTGTGGACTTTGGAGACGGCAATATGCAGGGGTGATCATTTGGAAGAGTCTTTTAATAAAGAGAACTGAACATAGACACTTACATGGGAACTATAACACTGGGCCTAAGGGAAACCAAGAGCTAAGCAAAACAGAATTTAACCTAACAAGAGTTAAACTAAACATGAGCTCAACTACACAAGGAGCTAAACATAACCTAGAACTAAACATACCAAGATACTAAACTACAGTACATAAGGAGCCAAACTAAACATGGAGCTAAACATGATTAGGGAATAAACATAACATGGAGCTAAACATGACTAAGACATTAACCAGACTATAAGCTAAACAAGGCTAGGATCTAGACAAGGCTAGGAGATAAACAAGAACAAGGAACTAAACATTAGGAAATAAACATCACAAAGAACCAAACATAATAAGGAACTACACCTAACCAGGAGCTAGACTAAACAGGGAGATCCAAAGACTAGGAACTATAGGAACAATAGCATGACGCAGACACATGGAGAAACTCACAGACCCGTAACATAACCAGATGACAAAGAAACTGAACTGAGACAGACCATTTATAACAAACGTAATTAGCTACCTCGGTTCAGGTGTGCTCCCATCACCTGAGCGAGGTGCACTCTGGGAAATAAAGTCACAACTAAAGAAAAACACAACAGAACACAAAATGGAGTCCGGGAGCATGGCGCTCTCTGGTGTTTAACCGTGACAGTAAGAAATTATAAATAGGTTTGGCTAGATTTAAGAATATTTCACTTGGTAAGATGGCATTTTTTGCAGTGCACCTACCCATGTATTCACTGTTCTTCACTAAAGAGTTCTCAGAGGTGGAAAGAGTAATAAAATTTTGTACTTAAGTAAAAGTACTGTTACTTTAGTGAATTTTTACTGAAGTACAAGTAAAGTTACCCTTATAAAAATCTACTCAAGTAAAAGTAAAAAGTAGC
>JAQMYL010000005.1:25359357-25370012 GCA_030014365.1 Clarias pachynema | reverse complement strand
AATCAATCTATATATATATATATATATATATATATATATATATATATATATATATGATTACATGCATTGAATATGTAAATGTGCAGATGGTCACGCCCATGCTGCAGAGATGAGAAACTGATATGGTTTATAATAAGGATCATATGTTTGGATTTAGACATGAGTGAATAAATTAATTCAGTGTTGTTGTTTTCCGCTCTGTTTCTCCTGCAGGAGGGTCGTTACAGGAAGCACTCACATTTGGCTGCCAGATTGCGGGAAAGAAATGCGGCTTTCACGGCTATGACGGAATCATTCAGTGAAAAACAAAACTGGAGATGCAGACATTTAGGAGAAACGCAGAGCGTTTATATATAAATGAATAGATGAATGAACTTATGGATGATAAATTCATTAATTCAAGAATGATTATTCATAGAGAGGCCAATCCCTCATACACTTGCTCTTAGTTGTGTTCCCTTTTAAGAGCACATGGGTCTGATGTTTGTTTTGTTTTTTTTGCATATTTTTTACTTCAATGATACAGACCATCAAACAAATGTCAATATTACACAAATATAACCAGAGTAAATGCAAAATGCAGTTTTAAAATCATGATTTCTTTTATTAAGGAAAAATAGCTGTCCAAACCGAGCTGGCCTTTGTAAAATCATGCTAAATCATGAATAAACTGTGATTATTCACAATTGTTGGAAAGCTGAGTTAAATTTCACCGACGCCTGATTACTGCCAGAGCTGTTGAATCAAGAAATCTCTTAAATAGAACTTGTCTGACAAAGTGGTTCACACTAAAAGATCTACAAAGCAACATGATCTAAAGAAACTTAAGAACAGATGCGAAACAAAGTAATTGACATGTATCAGCTTGGAAAGGGCCATTATCCACAAATGGAGAAAACATGGAACAGTAGTGAACCATACCAGGAACTCATAAAAGAACCCCGAACTTCATCTAAAGAACTGCAGGCCTCACTGGCCTCAGTTAAGGTCAGTGTTCATAATTCAACAATAAGAAAGAGACAAAAATATTATCCATGGGTGAATGTCAAAGGCTCGTCACATATTTGCCAAAAACATCTTGACATCTTATACTCAAGACTTTGAGCAAGTATTCTGTGGACTGATGAGACAAAAGTTGAACGTTTTGGAAGGTTTGCGTCCCATTACATCCGACACAACATTTCATTAAAAGAGCCTCATACCAGACACGGTGGTGGTAGCGTGATGGTCTGAGGCTGCTTTACAGCTTTAGAACCTGGACGATTTGCCATAATTCATGCTTTACCAGAAAATCCTGAAGAGAATGTCTGGCAATCAGTTTGTAACCTCAGGTTCAAATGCACTTGAGTTATGTAGCAGGATAATGATCTGAAACACATAGTCAGGAAGGTTTGGTAAGCTTTTTTCCCTTAATAAATAAAATAATTTAAAAATAGCGTTTTGTATTTACCTGGGTTATCTTTGTGTAATATTTGTTTGATAATTCCAATCATTTAAGTGTGACACATACCTGTATGCAAAAAAATACTTTTTTCACAGCACTATACATTAGCAAGAACAAAATAATACTGACAGCGTTTAAGAATAACTGATTCCTTTAATTCGTTCAGGATGATGTCACTAATCTACTATTTATCGAAATACTCAATTAACAAACATCGAGTGATTTATCTAGCATGCTAATGCCTGTCTGCTGCAGTGCATTGTAGGAATTTATAAAAAAAAACACTGAGCCAAAAATAAAAGAGCCAATTCTATCAATTCATCTGTTCTTTACATTCCAGTGAAATATTAATTAAATGATACAAAATAAATATAATGTTCTTTTCTTTCAGCATTTTAAAGTCACACATCAAAGTTTAACATCCAGGATAATAATAATAATAATGATGATGACAAAAAATGAGCACGAGAAAAGAAAAATAATTAACAAATTAACAAAATTTGTAAAGTCTACAAGTTTGTTAGAAATATGATGTAATTAGAGTTTGGTGTTTCCATCTCTGTATTAATTCCATTAAAGTATTTAATTAAACAAAAAGAAAGCAAACCACAACCAGGCGTTGCCTCTGACTAGAACACAAGCTTTGTCCTCATCATCCTCATCCTCACACACAAGCCTCCCTGAAGAAGTGCACTATGTAGTGAACAGGGTGTGTTCTAAGTATCAGAGTTTACACAGAAGGTTGTAAAGTGGTCATAATATTGGAAAAATAAACTCCAGAGTGTTTTCAGCCCACAATGACATCATACATCATACCCACCCACACACATACACACAGTCATTTCCTTCCACTGCAGTAATACAGACGTTAGTTATTAAAACTGTTTGGAGAAAAATAACACAGTGATAAAACTCTTCCTTTATGAATAGCGATGTGCTTCATTAGACACAGAGAAGTTATGCAGTGACGTAAGAATCGATTCCTGCCACTGTAACTATCCAATGAGGTCCTACGATCTCGGCTACATCACAGTTTCTGCATTACGGTACATATACAGTATAATGGAACCCAATTTAAAGCTCCCCACTACTGCCAGAACTTGTTGCCATAGTGCCACTGTTACAGTGGTTACAAGGAAGCACCAAAATGCAGCTAGGTTAGCTGTTAAATGCTAACCTAATCTTTTTAGCTCTTACAAACAAAAGGCCAACAAAACCTATTTCAATTTGAGTCATGTTTTAACATAAATATCAGTTATAAAAGTGATACAAGTGAGGATGCCACTGCAAATTAACACTTATCTACACAAAAGAAGGTGGCACTTTGGCTTAGTGGTTAGCACTGCCGCCTTGCACGGCCAGGTCCTGAATTCGATTCCTGTGTAGTGTCTGTGTACATGGAGTTTGCATGTTCTCCTCACACTAGGTGGATTTCCACTGGGTTTTCCGATTTCCTCCCAAAGACATACAGAATAGGCTAATTGGTGTCTTTCAAATTGCCTGTAGATGGTCCTTTGGAAAAGGAAATAGCAACCCACTCCAGTATCCTTGCCAAGAAAACCCCTTGGACAGCATCTACAGTACGTAGGAAGGCCTGGCGTGCTCTGGTTCATGAGGTCATGAAGAGTCGGACACCACTGAACAACTAAATAGACACAAAGGAAGCTAGTTTAGCTCTTTGTGGGTAGCTTCAAATGGCGACCATACCATTTTTTAGCACTTAAAAACAGACAGGCTGTTAAATATACGTAGCTCTATTCCTCTATTAGTTTATACGGGATAAATGGAGGATGTCACAGCACCATAGCACTCATAGCCACAGGAAAGAAATTACAGTTGTAAGAAGCTACAGTTGTGGTTAGCTGCTAATGGCTAACCTCTTAAGCTCTTACAAAAGCCCAGGCTTTAGCTATAACGCGTCTTTTTAACTTTTACATCCCTTAACAGGTTAGAAAATCTAAAAAGAATATTTTGTTTATTTTGCATTTGGGAGAAAATCTCTAGGGAGAGAGGTTTCGTATGGAGCAGCTTTTCATGGCTTAGCAACCCTGCTCGCGCTGTTTAAACACCCTGCTGGTGTGCACCACTTCTTCTTGGATCTGGAGGTCCACTTTATATCTGGTTGTGCAAGACATTTCTGCAGTATTGTTTTAGATTGTTCCTTGCAGTCTGTAGTGATCTGTACAGGTCCTTGGTGATTTTATTAAAACCTTTCCCTCGTTTACTTGTCTAGCTGGATAAAATTTAAGCAATATCACACAAGATCACACCTCCGTGGCTGGCAGATCTGGCGACTGAGAGTTAATGTAATTAACAAGGGTGAAAGTATTTTTTAATTCTTACTTATTATTATTATGTAGCCAAAAGGTGAGGAGAATAAGCAATGGAGGTGGTGGACAGTTCAGTAAAAGTTTATCTTCCAGGTTCCAGGGTTAAATCCCAAATAGAATTAAATGGAAAGTTTGTGTACTAGGTGTAGGGTCCCTGTGTTAGAAGCTAGTTAGCTTTGTAGCTGTAAATAAAGAACATGGACGGTTCAGAGGTGATAGTGTTATCAGATGTGTTTTCTTGATTAAAGTGCTTCTGGACTGGGTTTAAATGAGGGTTTTGGCAGGCAGCTGCTCTCTCCTCAATACTGTAGATCGTACAGACCTACTTTCACCCACACTGCGACTGACAATTAGTGTGATTAACGGTCATTAGAGCACTAGTGACACAGAGTGATACATACAGTATAGTGAGACGTCCCACTGTCCCTCTGGAGTTTGTATGTTCTTCACATGCTTGGTGGGTTTCCACCGGGTACTCCAGTTTCTTTACACAATCTAAAGTCATGCAGATTAGGCTAACTGGCATTTCTAAATTGCCCCTAGTGTGTGTGTGTGTGTGTGTATGTGCCCTGTGATGGATTGCCACCCTGTGTACCAGGATGTACCTTGTGCCCAAAGTCTACTGGGATAATCTCCAGGCCCCCGTGATGCTGTACAGGATAAGTGCTATAGAAGATAAATGAATGAATGTCTACACTCCTTTTTATTTCATTTTGTTTCTTTTTATTTTATCTCATAACAACCGGTTGAATTTACTTCTCAATGTGTGTTTATGATTAATTTCTGTATGGAGTATAAATAAATGTACATTTAGTGAAATCACACACAGCATGACATAATTATTTTCCTCTGTGTGTGTGTGCGTGTGTGTTAGTGATATTCATACAGAAACATTTCTCTTTCCGTAAACGACTCATCTGGCTTACACACTGGAAAAATCCGGCGTGCGCACAAAAGCAACAAAAGCGAGCGAGTGTGTTCTGTCTGCAACACGGATTGATTGTGTGGGGTTTTTTTTTTATACCCGAGAGCTCGTGTGGAGAGTTTTTTAAACACGAACAGCTGTGAAAACTCACTAGCTGTCACGTTTTACTGAGCCGAGCTGCTTTCTTTCACGTTTAACGAACACACTGCTGCTCGGCTCGGGTTACAGGATCCACGGCTGCGTCCTGAACACTTCACCCTGGGAGCGTGGCGCTTCAGACAGTGTGTGTGTGTGTACTTACATTTCCCCACAGAAAACACAGGGCACTGCAACGTTTACACTTTACCACAGCATGAACGGATTGTGACCTGCTAGCTTAACTGAGTATTTGGCAGTTCTTATGAGATATGGATGAGAGCTAGTCATTAGAAGGCTAGTGAGTTTGTTAGATTCATGTTTTTTTTCTCCCTGAGATCAAATAAAGTAAATATGTAAAAAAAAAAAAAAAAATCATTAAGCCTTATTTCAGGCAAACCGAAATGCTAATGCTATAGCACTGTCTATAACGCTTAATACTGTAAAGTTTAAACCAGGGATGTAGGGGGGCCTGGAGCCTATCCCAGGAGACTTAGGGCACGAGGCGTGCTACACCCTGGACAGGCTGCCAATCCATCACCAGGCACACACACATAAATACACGCTCATTCACACACTCTGGGTAATTTGTTAGCTTAATCTGCATGTCTTTGGACTGTGGGGGAAGACTGGACGACCTGAAGGAAACCTACCAAGTACAGGGAGAACATGCAAAATCCATGCAAACAGGCCCGAGGCAGGAATCGAACCCGGACCCTGGAGGTGCGAGGCCACAGTGCTCAGCCACCGTGCCGCCCATGCTATATACAGTCACTTTAAATTCATGTTAAAGAAGCATTTTACACTTTAACAAGCCCAGACTTCTCATTTGTAATGCTAATGCTAATATTTATCTTATCCTATTTATTAAAAAAATATCCAAATATTATTTACATGGCCTTGCTATAATTTTTTAATGAATAAAAACATGAACATCTAACATTTTTTCATGTTTATTTGTATTTCTATATATAAATACTTAATCAGAACTGCCACATCTGTGAGATTTACAGAATCACTTACCTTCTCACACTTTCACCCACTCACCTTCTACACCGCTTTATCCTGTATTCAGGGTCGCGGGGATCTGGAGCCTATCCCACGAGGCGGGGTACACCCTGGACAGGGTGCCAATCCATCGCGGGGAACACAGACATACACACACTCACACACTCTGGGCAATTTGAGAACACCAATTAACCTAACCTACATGTCTTTGGACTGTGGGAGGCAACCCACCAAGCACGGGGAGAACATGCAAACTCCATGCACACAGAGACGGGAATCGAGCCTGGCCGGACCCTGGAGGTGCAAGGCGACAGTGCTAACCACTACACCACCATGGCGCCCCATTTCACTCAACACTACCAATTTCTCACACTTGCATATTCAAAACAATTGTTTAACAAAGATACAAGCAAAATCATGGAGCTCCAGCCTCTTTATGACGAGTCAGCTATACCCGGCCTTTATTCTAAGGGCGAATCTCTACATTAGTAATGCATACACTCTTCCACATACACCGGTATATTGAGGCCAGAGCACACTGGAATGATGCTCCGCCAAATTTTTTCGCTCCGACTGAAGAGAAATAATATTTGCATAATCCATTTGAAATGAACACACATTTACAGCTGTGTGAAGTCATCAATCACACGCAGAAGGAAGGGCTAATAATTGGAACAGCTGTAATAGTGCTGAACAGGCACTAAAATAGCCTGATATAGAATCTAATAAAATAAATTGACATTCAAATACATTTACAGAAGCAGCAAAGTTATATGCCAGCTGTAGCATTCAAGAATGAGTGAGGCCAATGACAGTATTATCCAAAGATGGAAATGTATGTGGGTATTTACAGTGACATTAAAATATTTGCATTAAGTTTAATCATGTAGCACTTTTTACATGATATATACATGCAGCAAAATCCCACTTTATATTCTTTGTCTTTTTTCTTTTCAATTCTTATTTGACTGTACTTTAATTATTATTATTATTATTATTATCTTATATAACTAACTACCGAGGGACCCAGTAATGGGAGGGACCATTTACATCTGAAAGGAAAAGTGAGAGCTATAAATCAAGAAAGGAAGGGCCCCCAATGATAGGGCCCAGAGTTCCAGCCCCTGCCCTGCCTGGAGCTTCTGAAGAGCATGTACAGTACTGTAGGGGATTTGGCTGGTGGGTAAAGTTTCATTTGTATTGTTGAATATTTCGAAATGTCAGTTGGAATAAAAACAATTACATGCATCTTTTACTTTAACACTGCCACACTCTGTACAGAACCTGAGCCATGCACAGAACCAGAACCAATGCCCTTATTTTCAGAATCTCACATGAAGCTTTTTTGAAAAGTTGGCAGCCCTGATATTCATGACTGTGCTGATACATCTCAGTATGAAAGGTGTATGATTTAGACCCAGGACAGATGTACGACCACGCCTGAGAGACATAGAGCTGTGTAAAATTAAATAGATTTATTTAACACATGTGCTGCCAACAAACACATTCAGAGTCACAGGTTAAAGCGCGAGGAGCCTCGTCACGTCTTTCACGTCTTCATTTTCAGATTTCACTCTTTTCAAAGTGAAAATGTTTTCTGAGGGAAACAGTCCAAATAACAACAACAATAATAATAATAATTATGATAATAATAATAATAACAACAACAAGTCGTAATGCAGAATAGTGAGAGCAGCATATAACTCCATCACATGGCAAGCATCAAAACAGTCACTGATGAAGTTGGACAGCGCTTTGGAATATTCCTTTAAAAAAAAAAGAAAAAAAAACTATTTGTACTTGATGCTAATTCGCTTTATAGGCACGTACGGGTCATTTCTTTGGATTTCAGCTGCGAGGACTTTCTCTGTGTCTTATTTCCAAACCAGGTCAAAGAAAGATGCTAATGCTAGCACTAATGCTAACTCTGCAATAACTGTATAAAGAGAGAATGTTTTGTTTTGTTTGTTCCGACATCATGAGTCCTAGGTTGAAGAGAGTGCTCCATACTCAGTGCTAATGCTGCGATAACATTCTTAATGCTAACACTAATGCTAAAACACCTTATCGATGCTTTAAAGTTGTCATTTTTTGACTTCCTATAGGTTAATTTATTCATTGCTTCTTTAATTTTGTAACAGATTTCTTTGAATATATTATGTACACCTGTTTTACTGTGTGTTTCTTTTCCACAATAACATGTTTGGAGTTAAGAGAATGTTCTCTTACTGCTAATGCTAACATCCTTCATTGGCCCTTTAACGTTGTAGTCAGAGCTGTTTTGCTGTCGCTATTTCTTTCAGTGCTCTGTAATGTTATAACAGAATGCTAATGCTAATGTTACTTATAGGTACTTTAATGTCGATTCTGTTAGAGGAATCGAAACTGACGTCTTCTGTGAACATTTGCCTTTTTTGCTAAAATTGTGTTTTGTTTGTATCTCTTAGGCAGATCTTGTGTGTGTCATATTGTGTGTTTTTTATATTGTGAGTTTTCGTTTTCTTCAGTGTTCGCTGATGGTCATGGTTTCCATGGTTACCAGCCATATTTTGTTTGTCTGATTACTTGTGTACAGTATGGTGTTTCAGGTTTCACTGTGGATCAGCAAAATGTCCACGCACTCAAACACACACACACACACACACACACACACTTAATCAGGTGAGCGCCATGGATGTGCTACTAATCGGTTACACAATATATTTGACCTGTACTTCATCACTATGGTAGCATAAATGGTAGTCTTTTGAATGTCCTCATTTCAGACATTTTGTTTTTTTTCCTATAATTCTGATCAGCACACTAGAAGTTAAAAACATGGCTGACAGAACTGAGGATCATAACATACTAACATCTACTAACTGCTAACTCACAGTGAATATTTTCTTTCCTATTCTGGTTGACAATCACATTTATGTTCGTAAATCAACGAAAGCAGTTTCTATGGTGATGTGTAGCTAGCTAACATGGTACTTAGCTAGCTAGCTAGTCTTTTCTATGCTAGTTACCGTGTTCTTTCCTATAGGACCTAATCCTTGTAATTCTTTCTGCACAATTTTGTTTTTTTTCCCACCTAAATGAACACAGCACCCTTTGTGTGAAAATTTAGTATTACAGAATCTTTCATTGAGTAATTTTCCAACACATTTGAGGTAAATGTTGATGTTCTGGATCATTCTGTCTAATCTGCACACTCACTGAGTCTTTGTAAAGTGTGTACAAATGACTAAACGACTTCACAGCTACATGCTACGTAGCATGTTTTTTGTAGTGAATCCCAAGTGAGACACTGCTCACAAGTTTATCCACTCTCAGAAACATGGTCACTGAAAATGAAGGCACAGTTCTATGCTATCATAATCCTAATGCTAATTATTAACTGTTGTGATGAGACTTCATTAGCATTATCCTCACGTGTCCTGTAGCGAGAGCCTTAGCCTACTTTTACACTGGAAGTGAAACTTTGGTGATAAACGATTCATAACATTGTGTGATTTATATAAAATCTGAAATATTTTTATAGCAATTATAGTTATAAAAAAACAGTAGTTTCTGTAAAAAAAAAAAATGCAAAAATGTCTTCAAAAATGGTCAAAAGGAAAGATTATGTATTATAATCGATTGATTTAAATCCTCTTCTGATTTCAGGAGTTCACACAAGAACAGAATCACAGAAACGTGTGAGAGTGTGTTTACAGTGTGACTCAGCAGGTCGAGGTTCAGCCCTGTCGTTAATAAATCTCGCGGTTATGAGTAATCCTCATAGAGCAGAGCGCCGCTGAACATGGTGAGAGGTTCGACCGAGTGTGCCAGTTTCCCCATCACCAGGTCCACACACACTGTGTCATCCATCTGCAGCGGCAGAATGATATTGAACACGGCAAGAGATCCAGGTGTTGGTTTCGTCTCTGCTACCGGCTTGTTCTCAAGGCCCTCGGGCTGATACCCGGCCGAATCCACGCGTGCCATTCCGTAGTTCGACTTGGACAGAACTGCTTCGATCTTCTCGTTCTTGTGGCCCGTCAGAACAGCGCTGAAGAAGTAATGACCAGCCCGAGGAGCTGTGAAGATCCCTGCAAAACGTGAACGATGCTCAGGATCAGGGTGTTAAATAATACAATAAGAAAGAAGTAAGAAATAAAACAATTAGGGAAACAAGCCATGATGAGGTCGACGTGATGACGTAATGTTCAAGGTCCCCAAAGTTCCCCCTCCCCACCCACATTGTGTCGTCATATAAGGAGAGTCCCTCTTATGTGGCTTATTTACATAAACACTGGAACCGTGCATTTGAAGAAGGAGCAAAATAAAGAAAGTTTGATGTATAAAAAAATTATCCAAAAGGTATTTCAGCTGGGACATTAATACACACAAACTGGGAGAGTCTGAGACCTTTGTTAACTTGTAAAAAAATATATATATATATATATAAATAATAAAAAATATAAATAATAAAGATACGAATGGCAGAATTTCTGCCTGATGGTTTTACCTGTTCGCGGATTATAAAAGTATCCTTCATTCACAAAGATTTTATCAAACACTATGGTTCCGGATGAAGTCATTGGGTTTGTGAGAGCAGCCGAGAACGAGACATGAGGAACGTTAGCATCAACGCCCGGAAGACCTGGAATATAGAACAAAACCACTGTTTTCTCTTTCTTCTATAGTGTGTATATGTTTGTCCTGAAACCTAAACCATCACATGAAAAAGTAGTAAACACTGGCATTTTGAATGTACTGTATATATACACACACACACACACACACACACACACACACACACACACACACACACACACACACACACACA
>JAQMYL010000005.1:25323088-25346941 GCA_030014365.1 Clarias pachynema | reverse complement strand
GTATAGTATAGTATAGTATAGTATAGAATAGTATAGTATATGGGTAGTATAGGGAGTATAGTGTAGTATGGTATGGTATGGTATGGTATAGTATAGTATAGTATAGAATAGTATAGTATATGGGTAGTATAGGGAGTATAGTGTAGTATGGTATGGTATGGTATGGTATGGTATAGTATAGTATAGTATAGTATAGTATAGAATAGTATAGTATATGGGTAGTATAGGGAGTATAGTGTAGTATGGTATAGTATAGTATAATGCAGTTTCCAACCTTCACCCCTCCACTGAAGAATAAAAGAAAAGGTGGGCCGCCTTGCAACAATTCAGCCCATCCCACTCCTACCCATATGCAGACATTTAATCATACTATAAGTGTGTAATAATTATTTTATTTATTATATATATTATTTATTTATTATATATATATTTTGCTAATCTGATTCCGACAACCTCACAGCCTCAGAGCAGACAAAGTGATCTTTGGTGCCCCCTTGAGGAGGACACGGACCTTGATAAATGCACAGTAGAAATCCGAGTTATGTTTAATAGTGAAAGTAAGACTATTTCCACACACAATATGATGAGAATTTACGTCATTTGGACTAAACAGCTGTGTGTTCATAAGAAACAAACTTGTTAGTGAGACTAATCAGAGAAAGGCTTCAGTTTGCTAGGAAGCATAAAGATTGGATTTTGAAGCAATGGAAAAAGGTCATGTGGTCTGATGAGTTGAGATCGAGCCTATTCCAGAGCTATGGGCGCGTCAGGGTAAGAAGTGAAGCTCATGGAGCATGGCGCCCTCTGTACAGTACAAGCCTCTGGAGGTTGATTCAGTTCAGTTCAGGTCCAGGCTCAGCAACGTTATGTGGCAATAAAATGAAGTTAGCCGACGACCTGAAGCACTGAATGAACAGAAGTTGGAATTTGGAAGTTTTCTTCTCTGATTGTGAAAGAGTGAAAGAGTGCTTCTGGGAGCATGAGGAATCATTTTCACATATGAAATGGCCTCCAGAGTGTCCTGACCTTAATCACATGGAAAGTGTTTGAGATGTGCTGGAGAAGTCTTTATGGAGTGGTTCGACTCTCCCGTCATCAGTCACAAGATCTCAGCCAAAAATTAATGCACCTCTGGACTGGAACAAATGCTGTGACTTTCCATAAAGTTTTGAAACAATGCCACGATAAATGCGAGCTCCAGCTAAATATCAGAGTGTGTGACTTTTTGGCCAGGCAGTGAAGTAAGAATTTAACTGTTGAATTAAACGAGAGCGCACAGTCGTAAAGGCTGTAATGGAACGGAAAGGCTGTATTATTGGGCTTTATAAGCGTTAATAACGCTCTGTATGATTCACTGATTCTAAGTGTGTGTTCTTTTAAACTTCTGTTTCATCTTAGACACGTGAATGGACAATATTTAACATTACTGATGCCCTGTTAATCATTTCGATAGAGCTGTATAGTGTTTTCCCTCTTATGTTAAACTTCCTAAAAGTGTTTATTTATTTATTTACTTATTTATTTGTTTGCGTATTATTTTTCCTTGTTGTGTTTCTTGCCATGTGTGGTGAATGTGCTGTACCTATGCCTGCTGGCGGCTCGGGGTCCGTCCCCGGTTTGTCCCTGCTCCCTGTTCCCTGCGTAAAGGCTGTAGCGCTGCTGTCCTCCCCATGAAGCTCCACACATACTCACACACACTATCAGAAGAGCCAGACTAACCCCAGCCATGCTGTAAATCCGCCCCACACACCGCAGAAGCGGTTGATCCCCGGCTGTAAATCCCGCGTCCTGAGTTTAATCCCGCAGAGACGCGCGCGGGGAGAGACGCGCACAGAGCCTCTCCATGAGCTCCAGCCTCCGCAGATGTGCTTAAAAAAAATCCTTCTCACTGATTCACACTGGAACACAACTGAAACTCACTCCACCATCCCTGTGTGCCAAAGGGTGTAGGTTTTAGACTCCGACCTGCTGAAGTCCTGGTCCGAACCGGAGCAGAAGCGCGCAGGACTTTTTTCTTCACTCGGACTGACTGGGGTAGTTTGGAGGCTCATTCTGGCCCCCCACCCTCTTCTCATTCTCCTCTTACCTCCCTCCCCTTACAACCCTAAACCCTCCCTCGTTCTCTCTCTCTCTCTCTCTCTCTCTCTATCACCCAGATAAGTGCTCCAGCAGGACAGATCACAGGCACAGGGGCAACTGCAACTCATCTACTCACTACCATCTCCATATCACATTATGGAGTGAGCAGGTGAGCACCACACTGGCCAAAAGTTTTGAGAATTAAACTAATATTAATTTTCACAAAGTCTGCTGCTGCAGTGTTTTTAGATGTTTTATGTTAGATGTTACTATCCTATACTGAATAACAAGCATTTCATAAATATCAAAGACTTGACAATTGACAATTACATTAAGTTTATACAAAGAGTCAATATTAGCTGTGTTGACCCTTATTTTTTATGACCTCTGTAATTAGCCCTGGCATGCTGTCAATCAACCTCTAGGCCACATCCTTACTGATGGCAGCCAATTCTTGCATAATCAATACTTGGAGATGGTCGGAATTTGTAACGTTTTGTTTGTCCACCCGCCTCTTGAGGATTGACCACAAGTTCTCAATGGGATTAAGGTCTGGGGAGCTTCCTGGCCATGGATCCAAAATTTCAATATTTTGTTCCCTGAACCACTTAAGCTACGTTTACAACGCCTGGTTAAATGTGACCCAATTCCGGGGGCCTCCGAGTGGCGCAGTGGTAAAAGTGCTCGCCCTATCATCCGGAGATTGCTGGTTCAGTTCCCGGGTGATGCTGTAACCTCTCACAGCCGGAGGTCTAGAGAGAGCTCTCTCAGGGGGGAGGGATGAGAGGTACTTCGTGCTCCCACATTAATCACGGCTCTACAGCCAATCAGGGGCGTCTGTGAGCTCGCGCAGGCGGAGGGAGCGGATAGCGCTGTCCTCCGAGTGTGTTACTCCGCCCCTGAGCAAGCAGTTCGAAAAGTTGAGGTTGGCTGGCGTCACGTGGTTCGGAGGAAACATGTGATAGTCTTCGGCCCTCCCGGGTGAGTGGTAGTAGTAGCCTTAATGTGGGAGCCCCCTAGTGACGGGAAGGAATTGGACACGACTAAATTAGGGAGAAAATCGGGGAAAAAATCCAAAAAAATAATAATAATTAAAAAAAAGTGACCCAATTCCGATTTTTTGCTCATATGTGACACATATCGGATATGTTCTATGTCCATGTAAACAGAAAAAAAACGCATGCATTCCGATATTTCGAGATCGGTTTCAGGCCTATGTAAATCAGATATGTGCTAATGTGCTTGTCGTGTAAAAAGACAGATCGGATTTTCTGAGGCATTGTGTTCTGTACAGTACGTCATCAAAACTGCGACTTCTTCTTCAACAAAATAACATTAAGAAATCAGTATTTGGTGAATGAAGCATATACACAGGCTGCAATTATAGCATTTTTTCCCTCCTCCTCCTCCGTTTCAAAACCATGGTGACGTTTCACGAACTTTGCATATATCGAAGAACTAGCGTCAAGCATTTCGCCTTCGTCCATCTTGGCTAGTGTATAGTGCAAGAACCTCCCTGTATGCGCGATGTTTCAGATGGTATGGCAAGTGTACACTTGAATTGGATATGGGTTATAGTTGAAAGAACGTGTAAACCGATGGTCAAAAAAAATCAGATATAGGTAATAAATCAGAATTGGACATTGAGACCTGCAGTGTAAACGTGGCTTTAGTTATCACGTTTGCCTTATAGCAAAGTGCTCTGTCATGCTGGAAAAGGAATCGTTCGTCACCAAAAATGTTCTCGGATAGTAGTCTCTAAGGATGTTTTTATACCATTCTTTATTCATGGCTGTATTCAAAATTGTGAGTGAACCCATTCCTTTGGCCGAGAAGAAACCCCACACGTAAATGGTCTCAGGATACTTTACTGTTGGCATGAGCAGTGTATTTGATCCCATTTTTACGATCGTGGTCAACATTGACATGCTCATTTACATACTATGGGCAATTTGGGGAACGCCAGTTAGCGTAATATGCATGTCTTTGGACCATGGGAGGAAACCAGAGTACCCAGAGGAAACTCACCAAGCACATGGAGAACATACAAACTCCATGCAGGCAGACCCCAAGACAGGAATTGAACCCAGATCCGGGAGGTGCAAGGCGACAGAGCTAACCACCGTGCAGCCAGTCATTTATTTGCTCTTCCCTAAAGCATCTAAAATACCTAGCATCTCACAAAAGTGCACTAAACTTTGTTTCCTGTCACTGCTGTGATTCCCTAATTTACTGCACCTTTACAATCTGAGCATCTGGATTTGGTACAAAAACAGACACAATTAGGCTTTAGAGTACTCTTTAGGTTAAAGATCTACACTTTCTGTAGAAATTCTGTAAAAATTAAAGTAATTATTACTTTACTATATAATTAATATAAATGATTAATGTGTGTGTGTGTGTGTGTATGTGTTTGTGTAGGGGACTTTTTATCAGTGTGTTGGGGGTACAGTATGTGGAGTATTTCAACAATGTGAATGGGGTGAGTGAGCTGTTTCAGCACAGGTGACTCTACACACAGACACACACTCAGACACACCCTATAATAGTGTTCTAAGTTGACCTTTTGACCTGCCACTTTACCCCTGCAGTCGTGAAATTTAACTCCGGTGGATTGTTCGGGCTAAAATTACCGTTAGGTTTTACAAATGAAATGGAACATAGTGCAATTTTTTATTTGAGAGTAACACTCACACACACACATAAACACATATACACGTTAATGACTGGCATCTGATATAGAAGAGAATTGTTGATATTTGATGTGGTTTGTGTGCACAAGAACGGAAACCTGAGCTGTAATAAAGAAACTCATTTCCTAATAAATGCTGTAATGATTCAAGGGTTTAATTAACCCCAAATGCCACGATTATGTTCTCAGCAGAGTGGAGGCGGTATGTGTGTGTGTGTGTGTGTATACTGTATACTGTATGTCTGAACCATGGTGATTTACAGTATTCCTCTGCTGTTCTACTGCTTCTCTACTGTCACTGATTTTCACTGAAAATGGAACACAGAATTAATATAGCGAGGATTTATTTAACTTCTTGTCTAAAATATATTTTTTAAATGGCTTTATTAATAAATTTAGTGATTTAATGTTTCTAAGTAAACTCATGCCACAATCATTTGCTATTTTAAATTAAAATATTTTATTTGACTAAAGATCAACACGGCATGCTTTATAGTTTCACATTGCTGTGAAAAAGTATTTGACCTTTACTGATATAATATATTTTTTGCATATATGTATATGTTTAATATTACACAAACAAAACCTGAGTAAATACAAAATGTATTTTTTAAATTATGGTTAATTAAGGGGAAAAAATGTGTCTACTTGGCCCTACTGTATGTGAAAAAGCTGAACTTTGGAAGGTGTTCGTCCTGTTACATCTGATGTAAAACTAACACAGCAATTCATAATAAGAACATCATACCAACAGTCAAACATGATGGTGGTAGTGCGATGGTCTAGCCTGCTTTGCAGCTTAAGGACCTGGACAACTTGGCATAATTGATGGAACCATGAAAATTCTGAAGAAGAATGTCCAGCCATCATTTTGGGACCTCAAGCTCAAGCATACTTGGGTTATGCAGCAGGACAATGATCGAAACACACTAGTCCACCTCTGAATGGATTTAAAAAATACAAAATTAAGGTTGTAAAGAAGTGGTCTAGTCAAAGTCCGGACTTAAATCCAATTGGGATCCTTAAACAGGCTGTTCAAAAAACCCTCTAAAAAATAAATTCTGAAAAGAATTTGTGTGGACAAATTTGTGTGGAAAAGCAGAGTGGGTCAAAATTCCTCCATGGCTATGTGAAACACTCATTTCCAGTTATCGCAAATACTTGATTGCAAGTGTTGCTGCTAACCAATTATTAAGTTTAGGGGCAATTACTTTTTCACATAGGGCCAGGGAGCTTTTTACTTAATTAATGAAATCATCATTTAAAAACTACATTTTTTATTTTGCGTATTATAAAAATTAGTTTGATGATCTCAATCATTTAATTGCAACAAAATTAAAAAAGAAAGGAAAAGGCAAATATTTTTTCATGGCACTGTACATTTAATGTCCGCAAAACAGCAATAATTCTTTTTGTCACTTACATTATAGCAGCTATAAACACTCATGTTAATGTTAATAAGTCAAAAAACTGCAGCTTGATGCGTTACTGAGAAACTGCGAAGAAGCATGATCCCTTCTGTCCTAAGCTCTGACTGCAAGCACTTACACTGGAGACTCCTTCCACTAATGATACATAAACATCTCTTTGCATTAAGAAAACTTCACTATATCAACATGTTTTGGAATCCATTTACGCTGAGCATGAGCTGCTCGCACCCCTGTGAATGAGTCGTTACTATGGAAATTATAATGTTTCAGACTTAATATGCAATAATACACAATAATCTAAACTTGCACTACAGTCAGAGCTGCTGTTCCAGAGAATTAATCAACACCTCCTGCTGTGCCGTGGTATGACGACATTTCTACACTACAATGTGCGCACTATGTAGAACACTAATAATGTGAAGATTGAGAACTCTAGTGTAATGACTGGAATGTCATAGAGCAACGCTGATGCGACATTGTGCTGTAATGGCCATTGAGTAAGACACAACTGCTGAAGTGTGTCATAGTGAAACCCTCCAGCAGAAGAGTTTTCAACAGAACCAGATGTGCTGTACACACACACACACACACACACACACACACAGAGCAACAGCTGTGTTTATGCTGCAATTACTGGGTCCATCGTCGCCAGGCATCAAGGATTTTCCTCTTCTCGTGTCCCAGAAGAGAGAGACAGACAGACAGACAGACAGACAAATGGACAGATAGTGACTGAAAGAAAGAGATCCAACCATAGAAAGATGGAAAGGGAGAGAAAGACACAGAGAGAGATAAATGAGATAAAGAAGCCCCTTTCACACAGAAATCAAACTTTTAAGGCAAAATTTAAGATCCCATCAATATTGTGCTTTCCCTCTCATTTTGAAATTCACGCAAAATCCATGATTTTGGTGCTAAGCCACGTCAGTGTTCTCTTTCAAGCAATGCGTGGCATTCTGCAATTACAGGAGGCTTAGTAGTAGTCGCAGTTGCACCATTGTTCTGCCTCTGCGTTCTGTATGAAAGCTGGCAACAGAGGTAATGACAGGTAAAACAAGGTCCGCATGAAAAGGGACAACACCCCAATAATGGAACGGGGGTCTGATGTTTTGAGACGCCTGATTTGTGCGACATGCCATCTGGAGGTACAACAGGAAACAATTAATCAGGAAACATCTTATACTGTATAGAGTAGACGAGGACACATATGTTATATACAGTAGATCCAACCATACATATTTTATATACATTACATTACACCACAAATATGTATAGTGTAGATAGACCAGGGATATTTTATATAGAACAGATCAAACCACAAATATCTTAAATAGAATAGATCAGATATATATTATTTGTACAGTAGTAATATTATATTCGATTCAATGGAATTTTATTTGTATAGCGCCTTTAACAATTGACATTGTCACAAAGCAGCTTTACACAATCAAAAGTATTATTTAAGTTTGTATGAAATGTGAATGTGTATGAATCAAAATGATAAGACTATCCCTGATGAGCCAGCCGAGGACGATGGCGACAGTGGCAAGGAAAAACTCCCTGAGATGGCAATAGGAAGGAAACTTGAGAGGAACCAGACTCAACAGGGAACCCATCCTCATTTGGGTGAAAACAGAGAGCAGGGATTGATCTGGATCATACTGTGTGAGACTGAAAGTTCAGTATAACAGGAGATGTGTTTAAGTTCATATGGATTCCAGTTCGTTATTGAAGGCTCAGGTAGACTATAGGAAACTCCAGTCCTGAACTATTGAGCAACTGCAGTCATGACTCCTCAGCGAACAGCTGTCTGCATCAGCCGAGGCCAGGACCGTCTTTGTGGAAAAGTGGAACCGTCCCCAGTCACCACACGCATTCTAGGCAGATCACACGGGGCATCCATGCGACGAGATCTCCAGCCAGAAGTGGGACACCAGGACGAGTCAGACAGGTCCAGAGGGCAGAGGGGGTCCAGATCACTGGAAGCTCAGGGGCGACATGTATAGCTCGCCAATTTATATAAACTTGGGCACAAATATTTTATATTGAGTTGATCAGATCACACACATTATTTGTGTGTGTGTGTGTGTGTACTGTATGTGTGAGATCTGTATATATGTATATGTATATATAGATCAGGCCACTAAGACCTTATATAGAGTAGATCACATATATCTTACATAGAGTAAATCGGACTACAGATATTTTTTTTGCATTAATGCCGTAAAAATACCCTTTTTAAATCCTAGCCAACGCGGCAATACACTGCATGCTACTTGAATGCACACACCGAGGCGGCTTAGAGCTGAATTCATCTGCTGAATTGAAAAACGCAATGAAAGTGTGATGTCTTACTGTTACTTTATTAGTGTGATTTCTGTGTGAAGAGAGCGATGTAGAGTGACAGACAGACAGGCAGAGAGGGAGAGAGGGAGAGAGGGAGAGGTACCAACTGACATATACAGTAATGTTCATCTCAGATACCGTTAGTGTTACAATGGAGTAGGAGCTCACTCACACATACACACACACACACCGTTGATGTGTGCACTTCTGTTTCTTCAGCTATTATTATGATGTGTAATTACCTTTATGTGTTAATTACAGTGTGTTGCGATGAACACGTTTCTGCATGTAGTGGAAACAACTTAAACTTTTACACGACCAGACCAGTGCTGCAGGGCAGCAATAAACACATGCACGCATGCACTCACACACACGCCATTACTGTTAAATTTAACTGCTGGGTGGTCTGAGACAGGAAGGCAGAGAGAGCAAGAGAGAGGGATGAAAGGCAAAGAAAAGAAAAAGACATCCATGGTAAAGGTGTGATGAACTAAGAGTTAAAAATAAATGCAAAGGAGTATGAAGAGATGAAAAGGAAGAGGGAAAAGAACAAAAGAATAGAGAGTGTGTATTAGTGTGTGATTATAGTGTGTGCCTGTGTGTGATTATCCTAAGTGTCTGTTACCAGACTACTAGACTAAATGTGCATTGTACAATCTGTGGCAAAGCTCCTGATTAGTTGGCTGTAACATTGTAATTGTATGTGTGTGTGTGTGTGTGTGTGTAGCCTGAGGAAAGAGTAATAAAGTTAGTGAAACTTGGTCATTGTGTCCCAAAAAGCAGTCAGAGGTCACAGACGAAGACATGTTAGACCTACACACCCATGCACACACGTCCCCCCCCCCCCATCCACACACAATCACGTTCTAACATCATTCCATCCTTTACTGTTTTCTTTGTGTGTATATGTGTGTGTGTGTGTGTAAGGGTCAGTGTGTGTGAGTGAGGGTCAGGGGACAGGTAAAGACTGATATTTGTGGTATTTATGAGTCTCACCTGCACCTTCAGGTTTAAAGCAGACGCAGAGGCACACGTTTGTCACATTCCTCCTGAACGAGAGATTTATATTTTACTGTATGGCTGTGTGTTTACAAGGACATTTAAAAAAATTTTGACTATAGAATATAACTAGAAATAACAAATAAGTCTTTACAGGTTTATTGGCATCTGATGTCAAAGGCCACTCCCATTGCTGCTGTCTACATCAGTGTCACACACTTGTCCATCTAAACAGACATACTCTATAATACTGTATTTACCCAATGGTTTTATTATGATTATTGCACCTAAAGATTCATTTAAAACCAGGCAACAAATCTACAGCAGCCCAAGCAACATACCCTCAGTCACTGGGACACTGAACCACTGGTACACTGACACATTAGGTCATTGGGACACTAAATCAGGGGGACACAAGTCACTGAGAAACTGGGACACAAGGACACTTAGACACTAATACACAGAGACACAAACACAGACACTAGAACACTCAATCACAGGGACACTGGGAGACTAAGACAAACTGGAATGATGGGACACTAAGAGACACTGTGACACCAAGACACAGAGACGCTGAGATACTGGAACTCCAATGCACAGTAATACTGGGACACTAGGACATTGAGACACTGGGGCACTGGAACTCCAATGCACAGTAATACTGGGACACTAGGACATTGAGACACTGGGGCACTAAAACACAGGGACACTGAGACACGGGGGCACTGAGCCACAGAGAGACAGGGACATTTGAACACTGAGACACTGAGACACTTGGGCACTGGAACACTGCAGCACTTGGACACTGGAACACTGAGACAACTGGACACTAGAGCACTGATGAACTGGGACATTCGGGGCACTAAGACACTTTGACACAGGAACATTGTGGCACTTGGACACAGAAAGTCTGGGAAACTAAGACAGAGGGACACTGGAATACCGAGACACAGGGACATAGAGACAAACACTGGGAAAGAAAGGAATTGAGACCCTTGGACACTGGGGCACTTGGATTATGAAGGCTGGCTGTGGGAAAGAGTTTTTTTTTTACCAGAAGTAATCATGTAGGTTAGATTTCTTCTCACACACACACACACACACACACACACACACACACACACACACACACACACACACATTTTTTATTTAACAATTCAACATAGTTATTTAAAATTGTGACAAATTCCCACCTACTATACTACCATAAACTATACTATACTCTAATTTACTATAGTAACCTACAGTATATCTGTCACATATTAAAACATCACTTTATTTTGGAAAAAAGAAATCTGGCAATCTTAAGGGTGTGAGCTACACACAGGTAATTTTTATATGAATGCGCTCAGAAAAGCGGCTGCTTAACCTGATTCTGAACACCAGGAACCTCTTCCGCCTAAAATAGTGACTCCGGCTCAGAAACAGCAGCAGAAGGAGAGAATCACAGAGGACGGGAACTGTTTACTGACTGTTGATAAACCCTTATTAGAACTCTTCACTTGGGATTCTGCCCACATGAACCTTGGCTCTGTTCTCTACCCACAATCCCCAGCTTCACCTGGCATTTCCTCTCTATATGAACACACTGGACTTATTTAACACTACTTCGATGCGATTATCTGGTTAGAGAAGAAGCCTTGTTTGAGCTAAACCAGAGTAATGTGTAAAAACAGACGCTTCATTATTCCAATAAGACGACAGTTTGCGTCACGTTTCCAAATCAGTGCCATGAGAAAATTATAATAACGGTAACACCCTGTGTGTTTTGTGGATTTAACACAGATTTATGATGCAACATTCTCTCTCTAACTTTCTGTCTCTCATTTCTTGCAGTTTGACTAAAATATCGATGGGAGAAAAGCCACTTGTTGCTCATAAGGGGTGTGCTGGTTATGCTTTTAAACTGCTTAAATACACACACATAGTGGTGGTGGTGGTGGTGGTGGTGGTGGTGTGTATCTACCATGAATCTACACTATATTATATGGTTCAGAAATTAATGAAAGACACAACGCTTGCCTCACATGCTGTGTGTGTGTGTGTGTGTGTGTGCGCTAGTGTTTAATGTTTCCCATCTGTTTTAACTGAATGTCTTGTAACGGCCTTGTTGGTTAGCGTTAGCGGTTTTGTTTCCCCCCCTGGTGAAGCTGGTGGTTGTGTGGGAACATCCACGAAACCATCCAGGCAAATGAGTTCTGGCCACTAAAGCTGCTCAAGTGCTCCGTCTTAGCGACAGATTCATGATGTGAGGTGAAAAAAATTAGGACTTTCTTCTTTGACCCAAATTTAAATACCAAATTAGGTCCTTAGGAAGGGTATGTGCACTACTTAGGGCACAACTCCCACAATCATTAAGTATTTTTTAAAAAAGTTACAATACAGAATAAAACCAAAATAAAATTAAACCAGAATAAAACTTTCAAATAAAAAAAAAAAAACATAAAAACTCTGACTGTTACTGTACAGTGGTGACTCCTTCCTCTAATGTTACAGGAAAATCTCTTTACGTACCAAAAATCACCACAACATCTTGTTTACTATCAGAGGTACAGTAGTGCGGACTGTAGACATGCCTGTGAATGAGCTGTGGCTAAAATGTGTAAAAATTATAATGTACCAGAGCGAGCACATTAATCTGAAAATAAACCTACAATCCTGCACTATAGTCAGAGCTGCTGTTATAGAGAATTAATCAACAGTCTTTCAGTATCGAACCATTATGAAATATGAGATATGAAGGAATTATAACTCTCTGTATAATAACACACACACAGCTACAGAGTTCCTCTGGGGAAAGGACGGAAGTTTCAGCAGCAGAGAAAGAGAGAGAGAGAGAGAGAGAGAGAGACCGAGAGGCTCGACTCGGACACCTCTTGCTGCCGAGTGTGAGTAAAAGTTTAACCAGTAAAAGAGTTAAAAAAGCAAAGGGAAGAAAGGTTTTCATTGTTCTTATAGCCACTCCCCCCCTCTCTGCCCCTCCCCAGGTGTCTCTCTCTGTCTATCTCTCTCTGTGTCTCTCTCTGCCTATAAGTCTCTCCTTCTCTCTTTCTGCATCTTTTACTCTTTTCTTCTCTCTCTCTTGCTCTCTCTCTCTCTCTCTCGCCCACAGGTCCATTGGGAAACTCTGTAACTCTGTACAAATCAAACACGCTGGACTTCTGTTTCGAGTTTGAGGCTGAAGTGCAGCAGTTCCTCCCCCATGAAGCCCTCCTTTGTTTGACGAGCAACTTTTTCTCAGAACTAGGGGAAAAAGAGAACGAGTCCACAAGAGCGGCCATACCAGTGGTTCATTCCTGATGCTTTCCACTAGTGGCTATGCAAACTCTCCATGCACTAAAAGAATGCGTAGACGTCAGATGATGTATGTTCACTCTGGCCTAAGCGTTCGTATTTCACCTCACACTGCTCTCGCGTTTGCCTCTTATTTAAGAGTTCTACATTTTCTATAGCAGAGTTCTGCTTTTTCAGACAAGGGTTCGAACAGAGGACATTAATGCCTAGAACTAAAGAGGAAAATAAAGAATGTTAAGAAACATATTACTGTTTGAAAGAATCAAAGTCAAAATGTGTGCCCTGTGTATTAAATTTATTTCAAACAAACTTTAGTCTTGAGCACTGGGAACTAAGGAATTTGTTCACTTTCACATTCCACTTGGAACACTTTCTGTATTATAAGAATATATTACAAAGAACACGTAAGGAAGGATGTTTTTTTGATAATTATTCTCTGAAGTCACACCTCATGAACTGTATATATAAAGGTGTGTTATTGGATTTGTTCATTAATAAGTAATAGAACAGCAGCAGTTCTCAGAACCTCACATCCTGGAAAAAGAAAGAGAAAAGAGTTTTGGTTCTGAGTTATCACTCTCTAGGGGAGAAGGGAGGGGATTTGGAACATGCACACTCCTCAGTGTCCTCAGTCCTCAGTGTGGTGTTTTTTTTTTTTTTTTGGCAACTCATGGAACCCGTGTCAATCACAGTGAAAACATTTAACCTCAAAAAAATGTAATTATCTGCGTTCTGCGCCGTGCCGATTTTATGCCCAAATACCACAGACTCGGCCGTGCGGATAGAAGCAGCGCCAAAACAATTAAACTCCACTTCCAAACTTTTCCAAACTTCATTTCTAGTGTTTAACTTGTCTCGAGTACGAGTGTGCAACAATACCAACGATTCCTAGTCTGAGAATCATCCAAACCACGACTGAGGACTTTAATCCATCCTGGTGTCTAAGTCAAGTAGGCTTTTATTGTCATTTCAACCATATACAGCTCAGTACACTGGGATACAAAACAACGTTCCTCCTGAACCAAGGTGCTACATACAGTACATACAACATACATTAACAAAACTAGCTAACTTAGACACCTAACTGACATGACACACTCTTTGGTAATGAGGTAATGAGTTGACGAGATGATAGATGAGAAACAGCAAACATTTCTTGTTAGTAGCAGCAAAGATAGAAAAGAGTTCTTGTTCAAATAACAGGTAATAAATATTGTATTATTGTATTTTTTTTTCTCAGTTAAGCCCAGTGTATTGAGGTTATTGAGCTTATCTGAGTGAGTGAATGAGTCTGTGTATGTTTATCAGTCCAGTCCCCTTTTATTGAGAATACGGATGGCTAGTGGGAAAAACCTGTTAAACAGTCTGGATGTAAGGGCCCGAATGCTTCATTACAAATGAGTCTGAGGGTGAGGCTGATCTGCCACAATGCTGGTGGGTTTACGGATGCACCATGTAGTGTAGATATCTGTGACAGAGGGAAGAGAGACCCCAGTGATCTTCTCGGCTGTCGTCACTATCAGCTGTAGGGTCCTGCGGTCCGAGATGACACAATTTCCAAACAAGGCAGTGATGCAGCTGTAGAGCTCTTGATAGTCTCTCTCTAGAAGATGTTGAGAATCAGTGGTGGAAGCTGCACCTTCCTCAGCCTTCTTTAAAAAAAAAAAAAGGCGCTGCTAGGCTTTCTTGTTCAAAGAGCTGGTGTTGATGGACTTGTGAGATTCTCCACCAAATGGACACCAAGGATTTTGGTGCTCTTAACGATCTCCACAGAGGAGCCATTGATGTTCAGCTGGGAGTGGTTGCTCCATGTCCTCCTGAAGTCAGCAATTATCTCTTTCGCTTTATCAACATTCTGCTAGCCTCCACATTTTGTGGGATGATAGTACGTATTGAATGCTAAGCTGAAGTCTATGAACAGCATTTAAACATAGGTGTTCTTGTCTAGGTGTGTGAGGGGCGTGATGAGGGGTGAGATGTGGTGGAGATGGCATCCGTGGAACGATTAGGATGATACACAAACTGCAGCGGGTCCAGTGAGGGGTCAGCAGCGTCTTGATGTGTCTCATGATGAGCTACTTGAAGCAATTCATGATGATAGATGTGAGTGCAAGATGGCGGTAGTCATTGTGACAGGACACATTTTTGGCACAGGGACGATGGTGGTTGTCTTAAAGCATGTGGAAACAACAGTTCTCCTCAGAGAGATGTTGAAGATGTTGGTAAGAACAACTGCAAGCTGTTCTGTACATTCTTTGAGCACTCTGCCAGGGATATTGTCAGGACCACAGCTTTACGTTCCTCACATCAGCCGTGGTGAGACACAACACCTGGTCATGGGAAGAGGGATGGTCATCCTCGCCATCAAGTCATTCTATGTTAAGAACTGCGCGGAAAAGCTGTTCAGCTTATCCTGAAGGGAGCCATCACTGTCACAGGCAGGTAAAGATGTCCCGTAGTTGGTGATGTCTTGTAGGCCCTGCCACATATGCCGTGTGTCACTGCTTGTGAATTTTGGTTGTGAATTCTCTGAGGGTGTGCATGCTTCGCCTCTCTGATTCCCCGTTCTGAAGGTAAAGTCTCGGGTCTTCAGAGTCATGAAGAAGAAGAAGACATGTAGAAGATCATGGAGAACCTTGGAGACCTGGAAGACTTAATCCATCTCAAATTGTAGCTGCCTTGCTCAAGTCTGGAGAAGGAAAAAAAGATTGGCATTCCCAATCTTGCTAATATTTCCCCCACAGCCACACTACAGTACTCCATTGATTGAGGAACATCTGGACAGATGTGAAGGCATTAACTTTTTGATTACCTTGATCATCAGCTGACTGGAAGACTGGTGATGTTTTTTTCTAGTCTAAGCTTTCATGCTCACTGAGGAGGAATTCAGCTGGTTCAAGAGAGAGAGGGGGGGGGGGGCTCAGGTGTGTTCACTCAGCCTATCTCCCTCTGAAATACATTTCCCATGTGATGATGTGAGTAGTGTGTACATCTGAACATGGAACATGTACCTAAATTTAAATAAAGTCACATTACATCATTAGAATCCTACACGTTAAAAAACAAATGTCAAACTTGCAATAAATCAGATGAATGTGGTTTCCTCATGATTCAGAAACCAGAACACATACGGAGTTTTTTTTTCAGGTTTGTAAAGTGAAATTCCTGAATAGCACTAACAAGCTGCAGCTCTCTTAAACATGGTGAAAGTTCACACACAATTTGTACAGTAAAGCTGTCACGGTGAATTTTTATAACAACTTTAAACACAAAAAATGGATGGAGTCAGAAGGTTTCACAGTGATGTCACACAGCATGAACATTAGGAGAACTCACACATCACACTGCAGGAACATCAGGAGAACTCATACATCACACTGTAGGAACATCAGGAGAACTCATACATCACACAGCAGGAACATTAGGAGAACTCACACATCACAGAACCGGTATATCAGACGAACTGTCACATCATATAGCTAGAACAGCAAGAGAAACTCGTATCACACTCCAGGAACACCAGGACAACTCACATCACAGTGCAGGAACATCAGGAGAGGTACGGTAAATGATTCTGATTAAGATTCAAGATTCAAGATTCAAAGAACTTTAATAATCCCAGAGGGAAAATATATATATATAGTTCCAAAGTACCAAAAATAAGCATTTGTAAATATTGCACAGTAATCTAGTATATGTATGTAATATTGTATTATTATATGTAATCTTGTATTACATATTTTATTGGGAAGTAGTATTGCAGTTATCATATTATTAATACGAGTAAGTATTGTGTTGTGTTACAGTCAGTGAATATCCACATACAGTACATGTGTGTATGAGTTACAGAGAAGAGTTGTAAACTTTTATGGCCGTTGGGAGAAAATTATTAGAAAATGATTAGCATGAAAATCTTTACTCTGTAGTGTTCTACATTTAGGGCTCTGTTAAATCTATAACCAAATTAATTCGTAATAAAGAAATTTTTATTAAAAATAAAGAAATAATAAAGGAATTTTTATTAAAAATAAAGAAATAATGAAGAAATATTCTTCCAACAGTCAAAGTTCTGAGAGCTTTTTATATATATTATTGAGTTTGGCCATGTTGTCTGCCCCCAAATTACTGTCCTGATTTTAAACCCCTCCCACTTTTCATTGGCCCCGCCCCGACTCACATCAATTGAGTTGAATTATCAACTCAATTATTATGTGTGTGATATTTATTCTTGTGTTTTATGTTTTTGTGGTAAATCAGTTTTCTACTCATTCTTTGAATTAATAAATGCTTACATCAATTAATAGTGTGTGTGTGTGTGTGTGTGTGTGTGTGTGTGTGTGTATGAGAGTGAATAGTGAATGGTGAAGTGTTTATTTCTCTCTCTCTCTCTCTCTCTCTCTCTCTCTCTCTCTCTCTCTCTATCCCAGCTCGTCTGTTAGCAGTTAAATCTGGTCTGAAACGGAGAAACAGGGGACAGACTCTGCTTTAACGCGAGACTAAACACTGTCAGACAAAAATATACTTTTTTACCTTGTGATTCTACTCAGGTTTAGATGAGGTACTAGAAGATCCTTTTAAGAAAAAAAATTAGATAAGATTTATCTTAGGTACAACCCCCCCCCCCCCCCTCCAAAAAAAAAACAAAAAAACAATAGAAATATAAGAAATATAACCAGACGACAAATCTGAGGTAAAAGTTGACATTTGGGATGCGTCTGTGTGTTCAGGTTATCAGGAGTGTGTCCTTACCCACAAGTCCAGCATGTCACAGTAACATGGCTCTAGACACATTTATACTGTAGTAGTCTTTAGTTAAGATTAACCAGCGCATACATCTGGTTAACAAAATTGTGAAGTACATGTTTCACGCTTTAATGTTTTGTCAAGTGCAGACGCTTCTGTGTTAAATCTATTTCAGGAACGCTCTTCTAGCTAAATAGCAGCATAATCAGGCTTGGATAGTAAACCACAAATAAAAGGTTTACCATGAACATTGTGTACATTTTATTACTGTAGCTTGCAAGCTAGTGGGGAAAACCAATTGGTAATTGAAATGCTAATGCAGCAACAAACAATTCACTATAAAGGTTTAATATTTACTCAGTGTAAAATCATAGGCCATTTATAATATATACAATATACAAGGGGTGTTCGTGTCAAACTGGGACTTGTGATGAAATTTCTAATGAATGATGGCGTAAAAAACTTCAGAAGATTTAACTTGCAGAAGAGACACATCTGTCTGTGGGAACAGTACACACAATCTTTCACCAACTCCACTTGCACATTACAGAAACTCGGCTGGGAGTTATCGCCACATCCCTTGTACAGTCCTGATCTCACTCCAAGCCATTTCCACATGTTTGGGCCACTTCAGGAGTTCCTGTGAGGCCACTGTTTCAGATGTGAAAAAGGCAGACTGATCATATGGAGAAAACTTTCTACCTTCTTGGTCTCCAGGCAATAGTGAAACACTGGGATAAATATCTTATCCCATGTAGCAGGGGATTATAAAGAAATTAATGGAGTTTTTACTTTCATAAAAAACTACATTTTTCAATCAAAAGTTCCAGTTGGCCTTAAACGCCTTTCACATATCCTTATTAAGATGCTCTTGTTGCAGAAGGTTTGCTAAACCTACTCAGGGAAGAATCCTAACTCCTCTTAATAAAACATCCAAGTGCTTTTGAATGTGCTCTTTTTTCTTTGCATTTCACATTTAAAGTAGTCTTAGTTTAAAGTGAGACGTTTCTGAACTACTAAGCTAATCAGACTACTTCTCACATTTCATTTGGTTATATTATTCAATCCAATCCAATTTATAACAGTGTCCAATTAAACTGCACACAACTGTGATAATTGGTCTTTAAAAAGAGTGGCACCATACACACATACTCACACACACACACACACACACACACACACACACACACACACACACACACACACACACCTGAGACTGATTATTCTATTTTAATTACAGAAAATTAGATGTTCTCTTTCGTTCTTTTGCTGGATTATAAACATAGGCTAATAAATAGTATCTTTTTTTCTTTTAATTTGTAATCATGATATACATTACCATGGCAACAAGTACCATACACTCATTGTTCCATTGGTTTGATTGGAATGGTCTCCCATTCCATCTTGTTGTTGGGGCATTATCCTGATGTGCCCAGCTGTTTGATATTAGTTTATACCCTGCTGCGCCTGTGAATCTTTTGACTTATCCTGTTTTTTTTATTTTTTATTTTGCTATTTTAAGTCATCCTTTCTTTTTCGTTCAAGTTTCACAACTCTTTGGATTTCCCCAAATCCCAGAAATGTTACGTTGGAGTTTGGCTTGTCTCTCGTGCACGTTGCAGTTTATTTCTGTTTTTAGAGGCAGTCTTGATGTAGAGTCGGGGGACGACAGATGTTTTCTAGGAGGTAATGAAAGAGTAGCTGGTCCAGTTTAGCATGGTGCAATAGATGGTGCAATAATGGGTGTGGCCTAAATTATGTGGGTGGGGCTTGTCAATTAAACGTGCATATAGATGATGAGGATGATGTACTGTATTGTGTTTATTTTTTATTGGTGGCTGAGATCCTCCTAAAAAAGTCAAACTGTAATGAGAACCTGAAAGCAGACAATCGTTCCACTCCTGCTGAAAACTGCAGCAGGTCTAAAATAAGAACCCTGACTCATGCTTATCTGCTTTTATATTCCACACACTCACACACACAAGCACACACATACATGCACACACACACACACACACACACACACACACACACACACACACACACACACACACGAACACAGGGCCTCATGAGTCTCTGATGGTTTCCAGATGGAGCGTCGGCTGCTTTGTGAAAACAGATTTTCCACAGTGGCCTTGATCACATTTTAGCGAGCGTGCACCTCTGAGAAACGGTTCTGTTCTTTGAATATTAAACTGCCCACACGCACCATCACGAAAAACACTTTCCTCAAGGGTTGTTTGCCATCGTTTATGATATGAAACTCTTTGATGTTATAGAGTTCTACAAGGAGCTATCTTTAAGTGTTCATCAAAAAAAGACAAACCAAAGAACCTTATAGGGTGGTGTTTAGAACATTTTAGGGAAACAGAGTTCTTTGATTGTTCTTTGATAATTAAAGTGGCACGGTGGTGTAGTGGTTAGCTCTGTGGCCTTGCACCTACTGTACAGTGTAGAGTGTTTGATCTGTGTGCGTGTATTTTGCATGTTCTTCCAGTGCTTGGTGGGTTTCCTCAATTAATAAGGAGTTATTCCTCCTGATAAGTGTTTAGGGAATGAGTGAATGAGTGCATAATTAAAATAGGGATCTTCACTTCCAGATTGTCTTAAAGTAAAGACTGTAGGTTCCTATAGAAGTAGGTTCTATCCTTCACATGTTCTTCCAGAAGGATAAGAATAATCCAAGCATTTTAAGCATTGTTTTATTTACAGTATGTGTCAATGTTGGCAAAGAAGTCTTAAAATATTTTAAAATACATTTCCTGACCAAACTGAGAGAAAATAAAAGAATTTACTAAAAATTATGGCCAGTGGCACAAAACGATTTAATGTTTCTTGATGGCGATCAGCATCCTCTGCTTCCTCATCATCCTCATAATCTTTATTATATTATCCATCCCTAATAAACACCATGACCCTTTAAAAACGCTATGACTTCGCCTCTGAGTGGCGCAGTGGTAAAGTTCTCGCCCTATCATCCAGAGATCGCTGGTTCGGTTCCCAGGTGATGCTGTAACCTCTCACAGCCGGAGGTCTAGAGAGAACTGATTGGCCGAGCTCTCTCAGAGGGGAGGGATGAGAGGTACTTAGTGCTCCCACATTAATCAGGGGTGTCTGTGAGCTCATGCAAGCGGAAGGAGTGGATAGAGCTGTCCTCCAAGTGTGTTACGCCGCCCCCAACGGTGCGGGAGCGAGCAGTTCAAAAAGATGTGGTAGGCTGCGGTCAAGTGGTTCGGAGGAAACACGTGATAGTCTTTTTTTTTATTTTTATATATTTTTTTGATCTTGCTTTTGTGTACTGAATGGTAGTAGAAGCTTAATGTGGAGCCCCCTAGTGACGGGGAGGAATTGGACACGACTAAATTAGGGAGAAAATCCCAAAAAAACCGCTATGACTTTTAATATCATACACAAAAGTAGCTGTGACCTCATATTCTACAAATAATCGGAATAAAAACCATCATCTAAACACATCAACGGGAACAGTCTGATCCAGTTTAGGTCCAATCTAAATCCGCTTCAACCTGATCAGAATGAATTTTCAATTTGAATAGGAGGTAATTTGGTAATTAAGTAATTTGTTCAATAGGTAAATATTATCCCTGTAAACATTTAATCTGATCGCTTCTCTCTTGTTTGAATAAAAGTATTCTTTTTGAACGTTTACTCAAAGTGGTGAAGGACGCCCATTCAGTGATGGACGAGTTTCCAGGATAGAACTTTAGCTTCCATCAGTACACAGGGAGAACAAACAACTCTCTCCTATCTATGTTTTCTTGCTTGCACTGAGTCTCTGGCTGAGGAAGGAGCACTGATTGGCTCTGCATTTCACATAAAGTAAAGTATTTAAGTATTTTAGCCATGTAAACTGTTAAGCTGGAATTGCTAAGAACTTACTGGAACTGCTTTAATAAGGTTGAAGAAATATTGTCTTTGTATATGTAAAGTAGCTACTGTTCAGTTCTTAAAACAGCAATCATCTGCAAATTGTTTCACTGAAGAAAAACAGCAACAAGAGAACAATACAGTTTTGCTTTTCAGCATAACATGTCGTCATTGTGTAACAAATAAAAAGCAATACTGTTTGTGTCTTTTCCTTGCGTGTATCTGACATGCACGCAGTCCTTCTCTTCACGGACGGTTCGTGTTAGAGGATTAGGAAGCAGTCATTTTCAGCGAGGTGTAAAGTCACGCAGAGTCAAAGGCTGACTTCACTTTTTTCCTTCTGCTGTCACTATGCCGACGACGAGTTTCGATTTTCATTTCGCTGTGATCTGTGTAAACATATTTCTCTTGTATGACTCATGTAGAAGTATTTTCGGTCTTAACCCCAAAAAAAGAAAAAGTTTGGCCTGAAACTTATATAAAAGCACAGAAGCAGAAGAGTGATGACGCTGGATCTGTGTTTCGCAACATCAAGTCGATGGATTTGGCCTGCAAATGGCACAGGATTGTGTGGAGCCTCGAAAAAAAACCTGACTCACATTAAACTCTAATAAAAAAATTAAGAATAAAGAACAGACATTTGGCGAGCTTAAACAAAAACCCTGAAGCATAAAAAGAGGGAATATGTCAGCTGCAACCCTTGATTTGTAAAAAAATTAACATATGCAGTACAAGACTTTAAATAGCATGTTTTACGTTCAATTTATTCATTTTGTTCGACTTGGCATTACCTAGGGAACCAAGGGAACATGTCATGGGTAAGAGAATTCGAGCTGACTGTCTGACAGGAACCAGATCCAGCGAGCAGTGATGTGGCTTTAAAGCGGATCCGCTACATGTTCCCCTGATACATATACACGACATAAAAAACACGCACATGGACGACATCACAACAGAGTCCAGGTCTGAACCCACAAGCATCTGTTTCTTATTCCGCACACAGAGGAATTTAATTACATTAACATGAATGAAAGTCTGTAGACTGGGAGATTCTGATTGGTAAGAAGGTGTTGATTAATTCTCTATAACAGCAGCTCTGACAGTAGTGCCGGTTTATGTTAACATGCACGCTCTGACACATTATAGTTTCTATAGCAATGACTCATTCACATCCTTTTTTACATTTGTATCTTTTTCACATTTTGTGTAAGGAGGAATGTATTCAAGTGTCCAGGATTTTGCACTTCTTTACGTTTTTTCAGTAACATTTTTTTTGTCTTTTTGAAATTGCAATTGCTGGTAAAATAATGTGATTCCATTAAATAATAAAAAGTCTAGGAGATATGCAGTTATAGGAAAATAATCAGTTCAGGGTTAATACTAACTCCTACTTTCCACATGTGGCATGAATGTACATAATTCAGTCTAAAATCATGATTATATTACAGCAACCTACTGTCTCTTCCAGTTTTGTAAAATAAATAAATAAATAAATAAATTGTGTCCACTGATATTCTTATAGTTTAACTCGCCATAAGGAATCAGAAACACAAACACACTGATGTTCTGCAGTGGAAATGTAAGAAGTTGGCGGGTTCCTGGGTTCTCTGCACGCCGGTTTGACTCTGATTTATTCCGTATTGTTCTTTTATAAACCACACAATCACTAGTTCTGCATGAACTGAGGCCTGCTGAAATCTTTATTTTATTTTACCCCCTTTTTTTGTTTTTAAAAATATATATATTTATATAAATAGAAATGACTTGAATTTCCTAGAAATTACTTGAATCCGAAACCACAAAGTCCACATCGTCTCTCAAACTTCCTTATATGGCAAAGAAAAAAAAAAAACACAATTAACATTTGCTTAGTTTATATTTGTAAATATACTGTATATATTCACCTTTAAGAGAAGGTTTTGGGTGAATTGACGTTGCAACGATAAACACAGTTTTATTTACACAGCACTTAAACTGAAATTAAATATTATTCCGTTCTCGTGATTCCTCGTTTCTGTCGGTGTGGGAACTTGGACGTGAGCCTCGATGTGACTGAGGATTTACAAAATGCTTTATTTTAGCATTTTCTTCCAGGAAACCGCTGGCTTCATCGCAGCTTACTGATGATGTGTGAACTCTCCTGAACCAGAGAGAGTTGAAAACATCTGGATTAAACACAGAACCCCATCTCAAACTAGAGCTATAAATATGCAGTATATTTACACTATAAAAATAATCGAATACATCCTCAGTAAGGTCACATGAGCATCACGTGACTGTATTATATCATTTCATTTAGTCCGATAAACAATTGCTAGGGTCACATGACCATCATGTCTATGCATTTATACCATAAATCATTCAAAGAGATCCTTATAATGGGTA
>JAQMYL010000005.1:25281033-25293533 GCA_030014365.1 Clarias pachynema | reverse complement strand
TGTGTGTGTTTTAACATTATCTTCTTTCTCTTTTTTTTCCCTCCTCAGCTACAGAAGAGAGTAAAGAGGCCAGGTCTTTCGGAAACTTCCTGAAAGAGAGAAAGGAGGTGGTGCAGATGCGAAACAAGAAGTCGCAGTGACACCAGGAGGAAGTGCAGGTCACCGCTCCGGTCTGCCTGATCTTGAACTCTGAACTCTTGTGTTCTTTGCCTGTTTCTTCTCTGATAGAACTCGGAGTCAGTTCTTAAAGCTCTGAGATGATCCTGGTGTGGCGGAATAAATATTAAATATTTTTATATATATATATATATATATACACACACAGTCAGATGTGGGAGATTTTATTCAGCGTGTTGCACTCAGAGGCCTGCTGTGATGAAGTGACTGGTGTGGGTGCCTGAGAGAGAGAGAGAGAGAGAGAGAGGATCTGTCCGCCCTCTGTCCTTCTGTTCATCTGTTTTAGCGTCCAAATATGTGGCATATCATTCAGGGAAAAAAAAAAAAAACCTGTCACTCACCCGGTGCCTACTGCCTAAGTGAAACACGAGGACATGCGTGCTCTCTACTGCTTCATATTTCTTCTTCTCTTTTTTTTCCTTTAAGTTTTTTTTTTTTTTGCCCCTGTAGTGTCTCCAAAAAAAGTATTAGCACCCTCCAAAGATTTAAAAAAAAAATAGCTGTTACTTGTATTCCTGGAGAGAAAAAATCTGTTCTGTGGCAAAAAAAAATTGGCACCCCTAAACAGTTCTCGCATCTAACTTGGAGCAAGGCCGTTCTGCAATGTGTAACTATATATTGCTGTGTAAAACCTTTCTACCTCTGCTAAGAGGTTACGATTTTGCTGTAGCTTGACCTTTCTGTGGCACAAGAAGCCAACCATCCATCTGTATCAAAACGGGCACATCTGCAATCTTGTGCAAACGTCTACAATAGTGTCCGAGGTTTAAACTCGCACCTGTGGAACGCTGTACACGGATGAAGCCCTGAGATCCCCTGCAGCTCTCGCCAAAAGTTTTAGACATCACAGGACGGCTAGTGTATGTTTCAGTTCATGCTGTGCCAATAATTTTGGAACAAATTGTCCTTGCAGTTGTGCATCAGCCCTTCGTGCAAAGGGTATGTGTTTCGATGTGGTGATATTTACCCCTACACATACTGTACATCCCACCTGCTGTCTCGCACACAGTGCGACCTGTCTGTATGTGCGTGGGTACATGTGTGTTTAAGTGCACACACACATACACACACACACACATTATATATATATATATATACACATATACAGTATATACTGGAGAGAAAGAACGAGAAGCACACACTGAATAAAAGACTATCGTTTTTTGAATAGCATGCCAGGGTTACTACACACACACACACATAGAGAGAACAGAGAGACAGGATGTAGAGCTGAATGGGAATCTGTTTGTGAATATGAACCGCCTACGAGGAGCGGACGAGGCGACACACATACACACACATGGGCAAAGCTGTGAGGCTGAGTGAGAGTGGAGGCGGATATCAGCCTGACATTTATTCACAGTTCTCTCTTCATTCATCACGACACACTGAAAATGTCTAACACAATGTTCAATTCAGTTACCGTGCAGTTTTGCCTTAACACACACACACACACACACACACTGATGAGATCAAAGGCCTGCTTTATTGGTGTTACAGCTCAAAGTTTATTATGGAACAAGACAACAAATAAGTTTAGTGAGGGTTTTACTGTTACAGTACATCGCTCACAGACACTGTGTGACTGAAAGTATGTGCACCCATAACCCTTGCACATAAAATTGTATAAAATGTATCTGTATGCTGTAGCATTGCAGTTTCCTTTTCTTGCAACTTTAACTGCAAAGCCTTACCACAAAGCAAGCTTCATGGTGTGTTAAGGATGTGTTGGAGTGGAAGAACTCCTGCACAAACACCTGAATACCTGATGTTCAACACCGGATGTTTAACAGGGGCATATGGGTCTAATGGTCAGGGGTGCACATACCTTTAGCAATATAATATAATTTGTGGAACCATGGACAGAAGGGGCAGAGCCACCAAAGAGAGCGTAGATACAATGGCGTAAAAAAAAAAATATATATATATATATATTACACAAAGATAACCCAAGTATAAAATGCTGTTTTTAAATGATGATTTAAAAAAAAAAGACCTGTCTGGCCCTATGTAAATAAGTAATCGCTGCCTAAACCTAATAACTGGTTGTGCCACCGTTGACGGCATCAACTGCAATTAAACGTTTGCGATAACTGGCAATGAGTGTTTTACATCGCTGTGGAGGAATTTTGGTCCACTCTTCTTTGCAGAATTGCTTGAATTCATCCACATTGGAGGGTTTTCAAGCATGAATGTCCTGTTTAAGGTCATGCCACAGGATTTGAGGTCCAGATTTTGACTTGGTCACTCCAAAACCTCAATCCTATTTGTTTGAGCCATTTAGATGTGGAGCCAAGTGCGCTTGAGCTTGAGGTCCCAAAGAGTGCAGGATTCATGGTTCGATCAATTTTGGCAAGTCGTCCAGGTCCTCAAACTGTAAAGTAGCCCCAGACCATCACAATACCATCACCATGTTTGACTGCTGGTATGATGTTCTTTTTTATGAAATGTTGTGTTAGGGTTACGCCAGATGTAAAAGGGTGCACACCTTCCAAAAAGTTGTCATCATGTACAACTGACCTTGTTCTGGGTTCTTGTATGAGCTCCTGGATGAATCGTTTGTGCTCTTGGAGTAATTTTGGTAGGCCGGCCATGCCTGCGAAGATTCACTCAAGTTTTCTCCATATGTGGATAATAACTCTCACCATGGTTCGCTGGAGTCCCAAAGCCTTAGAAATGGCTTAGTAACCCTTTCTAGACTGATACATGTCAATTACTTTGGTTATTTAGATCGCGGAATAATGTGTGCTTTACTTTTCAGACAGGTTTTATTTAAGTGGTTTCTTGATTCAACAGTTCATTCATGATTTAGCAAGGGGGTAATTACTTTTTCATGTTGTGCCAGGTAGATTTGGACAGCTTTTTTTTCCTTAATAAATGAAATAATTTAAAAAGTGCATTTTGTATTTACTGATGTTATCTTTGTGTTGTATTAAAATTAGTTTGATAATCTAAGATGTATGCAAAAAAATAAATGAATAAAAAATTCGCAAAAGGGAAATACTTTTTCACAGTACTGTATAGGCGTGTGAACTTGACATGACCGATGTGAACATGCCCCCTATATGTCCTGCTCTTACACACTCGCCTCACTTTAGAAAGTACTTTCTGGCTGAAGTTTTGGCTCAAGTGAGTTAAAGAAGAAAAACGCTAAAACGTCCTGCTAAATGGAGCCTCAGTGTTTTTCACACAAGCACACGTTTCTGGAATCGGACCGAGTGAGGTGTATGCGAGGTGTGATATTTTGTAGAACGTCATTACATCATAAATTCTGAGTCATGGTTCCGCAGCACAGGAGCTGTGGAATGACGTCATTATGGATTAATGCGTTTATAAGTAATGATGCTGGGAAAGGCAGGATGGTGAGAAGCTCGCAGGAAAATGACGCACACTCAAATTTAAATCTAATCATACGTCTAAGGCTGAAATCTCAAAATATTACACGCTGTTGCAGTAAAAATAAGCATTGTCCAATTATTATAGAGAGAAGTGTGAGGGGGTCGGGGTGTGATGGAGATCTTCTGCTGATGTTCTGGAGGATTTGCTGCAGAATCTGTCTCTCGTTCAGTGCTGTGTTGTTTTTACAGAAAGGTAGTGATGTGAGGTGTTTCAGGTATGCAGGAGAGACTGCATCACTATAGAGAAGAAACCCACACACACACACACACACACACACACTCATGCTGTGGATGCATCTGATTGGTCGACGATGACATCACTGCTCTGTTTTTTGTGATGAGGCTTCCCTCTCAGCTTGTTTTTTGCTCTCTCTCTCTCTCCAATCCTGAGGTCATGGTTCTCTCTCTGTAGAACCCTTTGCAATTCTCATTTGTCATTTCTTTAACCTTCTTTAACCTCCCCCTCTCTCTCCCTCTCTCTCCTCCTCTCTCGCTCCCTCTCTCGCTCCCTCTCTCTCTCACCCAGACATCATCTGGATGACATCACTGAGTGTGTGCAGAATAGCAGATGAGGTGTGTGTGTGTGTGTGTGTGTGTGTGTGTGTTCATCTCTCTCACCTCCCTTCCCCCGCCTCTGGTAAACAGGTCCACTACAAGGAATTGCTACATAGGGAACATGATGCTCTCTGAGTTCACCCCTGAAGAACAATGTGTTCCATGAGTGTTCTAAAGCCAGCGAGAGAACCGTCGAGAGAGAGCGAGAGCTCTGGTTCTGTCACGCTCCAGAAATGTGTGTAAATATGAGTAAAGGATTATGTGGAAGAGAAGCTGTGTGTGAAGTGATTTGTGTAGTGTTAAGTGTTTAATGAATAAAAAAAAACTGAGGACTCACCTGCAACCTCATAGCTCTCTCTTTCTCTCTCTTTCTCTCTCTCTCTCTCTCTCTCTCTTTCTCAATCTCTCTCTCTCTCTTTCTTTCTCTGCCTCCAGATTTAAAATTCCACCACATGCACTTTCACACCCACGTATACACGTTGAGTCTGCATGAGCAGCGCATACCGATTGTAACCTGCCTCTCTCTCTCTCTCTCATACCACACACACTTGTGCCTCAATGAAACCAGATTATGGAGTTTACTAATGATTTACTAATAAACAGATTTAATAAGAAAAACTTAAATGTGTAACATTAAAAATAAAATAATATTAAAACAAGATGCATTCATTATTAAGGCACAGTGGCTCAAGGGTTAACACTGTCACCTCGCACCACCAGGGTTGTAGGTTCAACTATCACCTGCCTCTGTGTGTGTGTGTGTGGAGTTTGTATGGTCTCCCCGTGCTCAGTGGGTTTCCTTTGAGTATTCTGGTTTCGTCCCAGTCCAGAGACATGCACTGTAAGCTAATTGGTGTTTGCAAATTGCCCATTGTGTGTGATTATGTGTGCATGTGTGTGTGTGTGTGTGTGTGTGTGTGTGTGTGTGCACGCCTGTGCTCTGTAATGGGTTGGCACCTCATCCAGGTGTACCCTACCTTGTACCCTGAGAGGCTTCAAGGCCTCCCACGACCCTATACAGGATAAGCGCTATAGAGAATGCATGGATGAAATAACATGTTAAAAATGTAAATACAGTAATAATTTAATAATAGAATTTAAATCCAAGTCTTGGAGATCACAGTAATCACAGTATTTTATAGTAGAAGTAAACAAATGAATTTTGTTTATTAATGAATTCTAAAAAAGAAATGGTAAAATACAGTAATAAGGCATAAATAAAAAATAATGGACATTTAAAAATGAAAAAAAAAATAATAATAATAAAATGAATATTTTTGGTACAATTCATCAGGAAAACTCAAATTGTGGTGGAAGAGAAAATAAGCTTGAGTATGCATGCAATAAATAAAATGCACAAATGAAAATAAATGCATGAAACATGGAACTAAATAATTAATTATAAAAAAGAAATTCTGAAATTATTTCATTATTAAAGTTATAGTAAATATTAAATTAATAAATAATCTCATTCTTAAAAAGCAAACTGAATAAAATGCAAAGAAAATGATCATCAAATAATCATATACACACTATATGAGAGAGAGAGTGTGTGTATGGGGTGTGTATGTGTGTGTGTGTGTGTGTGTGTGTGTGTGCATGACAGATGGCAGTGTGTGAGACTGTTCTTACTGTGAGGATCTGATTGCTGCTGCTCTACTTCTCTCACACACTGCTCACACATGATGACACACACTTTATAAATCTCCGCCTCAGTATTTATAGAGCTGACATTTCAGATCGATGCTCAGCCAGACAGAACCGGTTTCTCACCAGAACCTTTCAGAAATCGCAAAATGAATCACGGAGAATTAGAGACACGAGTCCGAGGAGCACAAACTTTCTCCTCTCACTTTATCCACCTCTGTCTTTTTAAACACTTTATTTACAGGTGCATTATGGGTATTCTGGTTGCTCTAGGGCAGGGTTCTCTGCTGCTCGTCTGAAGTCTCACTTTTCTGCACACTTTCAGGTACTTCATCCACCTAAATCACCTGATTTTGCTGACAGTAGCTCCAGGACTGCAACAGGTACAGTGTGGGGAGGCTCCAGATTCAGGCTCAACACTCGGGTTAATATAGAACACAAGCGTTCTTCAGCTTCTATAGAGTGTTCACACAAAGAGTTCCACTTAGGACATGAAATATTTTTTTCTAACATTATAGGCCAACAGTGTTGTATAAAACACCTTCAAGCGCTCACCATGTCTTTCTAGGATCCTCTTAAAGGTTCTTTATGGGAAACCTTTTTCCTATGCATCCATCATCAGCCCAAGAACCCTTAAACAACCAGAAGTGGGCAAGTTCCAAACAGCTAAATATTAAAGCTCCAGACAAGTTTTTAGGATCTTAGGATTGGTTACTGGTTAGCACTGTGGCTTTGCACCTCCATGTACGAGGGTTCGATTCGGGTCTGTGTGCGTGGAGTTTGCATGCTCTCTCCTTTCTTATTGGGTTCCCTCAGGGTATTCCGGTTTCCTCTCACAGTCTAAAAACTGGTTAATCTGTGTTCCCAAATTGCACATATTGTGTGTATGTGTGTGTGTGTGTGTGTGTGTGTGTGCGTGTGCGTTCCCTGTAATGTATTGGCACCCTGTCCATTGCCCGAAAGTTTCTTGGGATTGGCTCCACCGACCCTGTACAGAATAAGAAGTATAAAAGATGAATGAATGAACATAACACACTTACACTTCTTTTAGGGTTCTTTGGATAAATAAGGAGTTTTATCTTCCAAAAAGGTTCTACTAATACTAATACTCTACTAATACTCCTTTGTGCTCCCGCAACTCAATTATTAAACTAGAACCCTGTCTAGTGCAGAACTGGTCAGAACTAGATTTACCCTTCTTTCTAATAAAGTGTCTGATTTCTAGTGACTGAGACGACTTTTATTTCTGACAACCTTTCTGAGTGATGATTCATCAAGCAAGTCTGATCTGTCATCGACCTGACTGAAAAAGAACCACTTTCCTGCAGAACTCATAGAAAAATGGTCTCATGCATGCAAGTTTATAAAAGCTGTAAATGTCAGCTTTAACCTCTTGCAGAAATCCTGAGCAAGTCTTTAAATCTAGAACCATTAAGCGTTCTTCAGTTGTCCCTCTGGAGGATTGTTTCAGTGTAGAGCCCTGGGTGAGAAAGATGAGTTTCATTATCAGAATACTGTATGTATCAACCTAGGACCATTTTAGAACCTGTTAAAGAACCTTCTTCTGAAAGGAACAGGAGCAGGGTTCTCCAGGGGCAGGGTTCTCCACAGCATCTACTTTTTTTTTTTTTTTTTTTAAGAAATAAGAGCAGAATCTGCCTTTCCACAGAAATGAATATAGGATCATGCAAAAAATATTATTTATTTTAAAAATAAAGAGAGTTTTCAATAATCTAGATATAGATAAAGTTTTAAGCAGTGTTTAGGCTTTTAGGAGAACCCTTAGAGGTTCTGTGTTTTCCCAACACAGGGGATTCCTTTTAGCAGGCTTGTAGTGTCAGGTGGCTTTTTTTCCAGACTACACCCATTCTGTCTGAGTAGAAAGAAAAGACCCTGATGAAATGATTGTTGCAAAATGATTAAAGAATTAAATCTCTGCATCTCTGCATTTACATCTGAAATGTAAAAATAAAAATAAAAAATAATATAATCTCCTGCAGTGCGTCCAGCACATATCGATATTGATATGTAAATCTTTGCAGCTCTTCTAACAAAGAGTTAATCACCCCCTGTCCCCCTTTCTCCATCCTCTCAGCCAATCAGAGCGCAGCATTCCTCTCAGCCAATCAGAGCACAGGGAGGTGATGTAATGCTTTAAAGAGCAGAAGTGGTGCTGATGCTGCGCAGTCAAACAGCAGCACAGAGACAGGACACAGCGTACAGACACAAACCAGACATCACACCAAGGAGCGGAGGTAAGATCTCAGCTTTACATCTGCACACGCTCTTAATTTTTTTTTCTTAAACACTCTCGCTCTCTTTCTCTCACACACACATACACATGTTCTGCTTGTTCATCTTCTTAGCACAGACTGTAGACAAAGAGCACAGAAGTGATGTTGCTGCGTTGCTTTGATGTTCTTCAGGTTATTCTGTAATAACAATGTAATCTTGCATGTAAACTGTAAAAGTGCATGCATTTAAAAAAAAAAAAAGCCAATTAAGCTTGTAAACATGCATGCATTTCTGAAGCTAGGGAGAGTTGTGCAAGTGAGATGACATCATCGGAGAATGACATCATCTCATGTCTAGAGTTAGAAGTGCAGAGTGGAACACATAAAACAGTATATGTATTTAATTTGCAGACCCTTTGTTTCATTTGCAGCCTGTAAAATACATTTTCTATGAACATTTATGCAATTTGTAAATGCAATGCATTTATATTGAATATATTTTTTTCAAAATGAGTCAGTTTCTTTATGAATCATTAGGATTCCTTTTGTGTTGTTGGGAATCTTTATGCATTTGTGAAAATTATAATAATTTTAAATGTCTTTATCAATTATATTTATTCCAGACTGCGATGAATCATTTGGGATCAGTTATATGAATCAATTCTGAATGGTTCAGAATCATTTAAATGAATCATTCTGAAAACATTTGCAATAATTACAGTGCATTAAAGTGTAGATTGTTTTTATACACGAAGTGTGTGTGCGTGTTGGTGGGAGAAGCTTAGTAGCTGGTGTGTCTTAACCTCTGCAGCCTCCACACACACACACACACACACACACACACACACACACACACACACACTAAGACACACTAAGAATCTCTGCTGAGAAAAACAACAAACAACATTTTTTAAAATTGAATTGCTTTATGACTATATTATTATATAATAATAATTATTACATAAAACCGTGTATTAGATGCAAAATTAGATTAGATATATTAAATGCATTTGGATTAAAAACAAATGTGAGGGTTTTTTAGACATATTAATGATAAAGTGCACATTTTGCAAAGAGAGTTTGATGCACGATTTGGCCTACGTGTTACAATCAGCATGCACTGCTCGTGCAGACTAAATGTGTATATGTGGGTGGGTGAAAGTGTGTGCGGTGGGATTGTGAATGTGGAGGCACATGGAGAAGGAGAGAGAGTGGGAGAGAGAGAGAGAGAGAGAGAGTCCAGTGAGTGAGTCAACAAGTGTGGGTAGAAGAAAGAGATAAAAAGAGAAAAGACATGGACACTAAAAAATTTAAAATGAATGAAAATGACAGAATTAAATAAATGCTGTAAATTAATCTGAGTGCAATTGCATATACATACAGACACACAAAATATAACATGCAGGAGATTCTCTGCTTTTGATGATTTAGGTTTATTGATGTGCCTGCTAGTTGATTAGTGCACCATTAGCATTCTGTACAGCAGTATCTTTATTAATGCTGCTGTATTTATTAGTATTAATTTAATATTCATATAATATATATACTAGCAGGGATCATTTATCTGGAGCCAGCATAAGAAGAATGTTCACTGTTAGTTCAACAGATCAATTCTTCTCAACCATCGACCTGTGCTACACACCTTCAAGTCAGAATAGGCTGTTAATTAGCTGACGAGTTAAATCTGGTGTGCTGAGAGAGCACTACAACGTGTAGGGCAGGGGGTCGTCCAGGACCACTGCATTAGAGCTGTCACTTGTAGGACACTCAGCTTTACCTCCTGAGTGATTTTACCCTTGAAACCAGATATAAGGTTTAACACAAACACATATCACTGAGGAATTATGACATCATCACATCAGCTCAGTGTCTGATGCCTAATGACATCACTTTTTAAATTAAGTTCGGCCTTTATTCGTCACATAAACATTACTGCACATCACTGCACTTCGCATTTCCCAGCTTCTTGTTAGTAGGCTGGGGTCAGAGAACAGGGTCAGCCTTTATATGGCGCCCCAGAAACAGACAGGGTTAAGGGCCTTGGTCAAAGGGCTCAACAGCGGCAACCTTGCGGAGCTGGGCCTCGGACCGCCGACCTTCCGATCAGTAACTCAGAGCCTTGACACACTGAGCCACCACCATTTATTAAAATGTATGTTTCTTCACAGGTCCAGTGCAGACTTGCCTTCAGAGACAGAACAATGACTCTTGCAGGTATGTTTGTTTGTGTGTGTGTGTGTGTGTGTGTGTGTGTATATATGTGTGTGGATCTGTGTGTGGACATAAGAAAGGGTAAACGTGCCCATGTGTTTTTTGTTGCAGCATACAGAGAGAAAATGAGGGAGCTCCCCCTGGTGGCCTACTTCTGCTCCTGCATCATTCCAGAGTCTAAAGAGAAAACTACCAAAAAAAACCACCAAGGTAAGCTCACGCGCGCGCACACACACACACACACACACACACACACACACTATCAGATATCTATTCCTGATAGAGTGATGTCAATTCAGTATTTACATTCAATTATAGAATATTAGAATATTAGGCCACACCTATTTCCAAAGGTTCAGCTGCTGTTTTATTAGAATAAACATTATATCTGATATTAAGAAGGCATTTAAAAAATAAATAAATAAATAAATAAATATATACTTCTTCTCATTCATCTTCTTTGTCTTGCTGTTATTGAGGAGTTTATGTGTGTGGTGTTTCTGTGCAGGTGTGGTGGATCTGAACCTGTGCCTTATCAAAGACATGGAGGTGATCGAGCTGAACAAGCGTTCCTCAGGTCAGGCCTTCGAGGTCATTCTGAGGCCGCCATCATTCGACGGTCAGAGAGAGTTTAATCCCACCATCCCGCCCCGCAGAGACCCCTCACTGGAGGAGATCCAGAAGAAGCTGGATGCCGCGGAGGAGAGGAGGAAGGTGAGATATCACCGTTACTTACTCTTAAACCACAGCTCTGCTTGATCCTGGATTCTGATTGGTTACAGCACGTTGAATGATTGTAACCTGCAGCTGCACTGCTCTCAGCAATTCTGTTATAGGAAATTAATCTATACCTTCTGACTAATCAGGGTCCAGGACTCGATGCTGTTTGTTAACACTCCGCTAATGACCAGCGCTAACATTAGCTTCATAATGCTGCTTCTGTGTGTTTCAGGGTCAAGAGGCCGAACTTCTGAAACATTTGGCAGAAAAGCGAGAGCACGAGCGCGAAGTGGTTCAGAAAGCCATGGAAGAACAGACCAACTTCATCAAAATGGCCAAAGAGAAGCTGGAGCAGAGGATGGAGATCAACAAGGAGAACAGAGAAGCTCACATCGCCGCCATGCTTGAGCGCCTGCAGGAGAAGGTGAGCCGCCAACGCTAATCTAACACATGCTACACATGTCCACTTACTCTTAGACTAATTTTAATGAATACTCAGTATTGGATCAGTTAGCTTTTACATCTTGGTTAACGATAACTGATTTAGCAGGATCTGTCTAACTAATACAAATATGACTTCATATTTAGCGAACAACTGCTAAATATGCTTTGAAATCTTTTATACCTGAAGCAATTTCAACCAGTAAACTGAAAAACAAATTATTTACAAATTACTAATTATTGCCAAGCTAAATGACTAGCGAAGCGGGTTGTTATCGTAAAAAAAAATATATATATATACAGTTTAGCAGTTTAGTCAGATTCACATTTGGACATGCTAGCATGTTAAATCCTATTTGCCAGAGCTAGCGCTTCAGCTCTTGCTAAATTGCTCGCATTAAAAATTATATTTGTTTGCATCTCAATTATGCTAAATTAACTTTCAGAATACAGTTAGCATCTGAACTCCGGACCATGAAGGATTCATGTAGAAAATGAAAACTACTGTGATCATTTAGTGCGCTCAGTGCAATGTGTGTGTGGTGATATTTAACAGGGTTTTTAATTTGTTTCTTTTGTGTTTTTTTGTGTTGCAGGAGAAACACGCTGAGGAGGTGAGGAAAAGCAAAGCGCAGTTGGAGGTGGATTGGCAGTAGCGCATGCGCACACAAACACACACATGCACACACACACACACACACATGGTCTGCTGTCCGTTTCAGTTATTTTTATTTTACAGACATCGTTTGGTGGTGGTATTGGTGTTGGGGGGGTAATAGGGGTATCTGGCATGATGTTAGATGTTGTGATAATGTTGTAATAAGGACTACATAGGAAACAGAAGTGTGTGGTGTGGGTTTGATTTGAGATTTGTGCACTTAAAAGCCAAATAAACACCAGAAACGATAGCGTGAGAAAAATCCAATTACATTCAATTCAATGAAATTTTATTTATACAGTGAAACCTCGGATTGCGAGTAACACGGTTTGCGAGTGTTTTTTAATAAACTAAAGATTTTTAATAAACGAAGACGTTTATTAAACGAACAAGTCTTGGTTTACGAGTACCGAGTATCATGTATCACGCATGCGCTTCTTGTTTTGACGCCGAGTGTCA
>JAQMYL010000005.1:25251191-25261979 GCA_030014365.1 Clarias pachynema | reverse complement strand
TAACTTTACTTGTACTTCAGTAAAAGTTCACTAAAGTAACAGTACTTTTACTTAAGTACAAAATTTTATTACTCTTTAGACCTCTGGTCAGGTAGAACAAAATATATCGGTACCTTTTATTAAGGGTAAATTTTACCACTACCAAAATATGGGAATGACATCGCAAAAATGTGGAACTCTCAAAATGAGAATAATATTATTATTTTTTCATGGAAATATGTCTTTGCCTATGTGACCTGTTTTTTTTTTTTTTAGCCTATTCCTGTTTGTATAGTCGGTTAAAATGAACTAAATGTCAGTTTGTCATGTTGCCTATTTTGTGCTGAAAAAAAAGGATATATCACTACACAATCCTGATTCCTATATATTTTTTATAAAAAAAACACAAAACAAATAATGGCTGAAATGTGGTTTATTGTAAAAATCACCTTTGCATGGAGAACAGGTGACCGGTGTATTCAGGGTTTATTTTATTTTTACATTTTTTTCTGGAAAGTGTCCAGGGCACATGAGATTACTGTCTTGTGTCAACAGATCAGATGGCTCGATCGATTCACTTTCTGCAGTGGAGTTTATTCAGGGCGTTTTCTCACTGGAACGATGTGTTCCGTTCTGTTCCGTTCGCTGAGATTTGAATCACTTTCTCACTGCAGTCAAATTTGGTTCTAATCAAACAATAAGGGCTCGATTCGAACCAGTTCAGAACGGTATACAGACGGATGTCTGTTTGTTTCGTTTGTCACCTGAGTTCCATCACCGTGTTAGAAAAACACACCAGGGTTCTGTTCAAACTCTCTAAATATGCCGTCTTAGACGCACTGCTTAATGAGCTTACACAGGTTTTTCACTTGCGTGACAACTTTGTTTTTTTGATTCCTTTTTTCTAAGAAGTGAAAAATGTAGCCTAATTTTGTGTGATTGTCAACTCCCCCGTACCTATTAAATGATCTGATAACGTAATTCAGGTCAGAGATAGCGCACGTTATCTGATAAATCGACTGTATGTGCTTATTGCTTTCAAGTATATATAGAGGCAGAGCAAACCTGAGAAGCTCCGGGACTTTAGAAAGTCGTCTGAGAAGAAGTAACAATGAGCTTAAAACAGATGGTGAGTACGCTAATGAGCAATTCTAATAGTGATAATAAGGTACTTATGTAACACGCTCTATGTTCAGGTCAGGAAGATCTAGCAATCAGAAAACAATTATAACTGATAACGATAACACACAATTACATGAGATGAATCTAACATCTAGCCTAATGCATCATACTGAAACTAAGATAATACTGAGTTTATAAGATAGTTTTTAAGTTATTTATTAACTTTTAATTCATTCATTCATTATTAATTATGTTCTCGTGAATGGCTGCTTTGCTATACAGAAAGTGTTTTCATTATAATAGCGTTGTATATTAATGGTATTAAATGTTAATTATAAACGTAATATACTGGACATGAGTTTAGCAAGCTTTCCACGGTAACTGCCTCAATCCAAACATCCTTTCACACAGGCTGTGTTCTGTTGTGGGTTTCTGATGCTGAGTCTCACACAAGCCTCATTGGAACACAATAGGATCTGTGACATCGGCCTGGTGATCCCGAAACAGCTCTACACTGGGGAGTCAGGGACGATGGAAAGAAACGGCAACATCAACAACCGCTCGCTGTCTGTCTGGAACTGGATGTGAGTAACTTCACCTACACTACTACTACTACTACTACTAATAATAATAATAATAATGATAATAATGATAATAATAATAATAATAATAATAATTAAAATATTTTTGGCTGTTTTCTCTTCATGATGCATTTGCAACTCTAAGCCTGTTGTGTTACTGCCTTTTCACTACAAATAATAACTTGATTCAAGATGGCACCGGTGAGGTCGGCTGCCATCTTGACTGCTCCGACTAAGCATTTCACTGCATATCATTCTTTGTACGGTTGCGTATGTGACAAATAAATTTTCAATTTGAATACCTCTATGAATGCTTTACTCCCTCTTCAAGTACTACTAACAAAAATTGGGTAGCTTCAGCATCTGCCTCTTTCGTGGTGTTACCGCTTTACCTCTGACTGTTACAAAGTGTGCCGGCACGGTGGCTTAGTGGTTAGCACTGTCACTCTGCGTTCAGGGTTCGAATCCCGTCTCGGGGCTGTGTGCATGGAGTTTGCTCCATGTTGGTGGGGTTCCTCCTGGTACTCCGCTTTTTTCTCCCAGTTTAAAGACATGCAGATAAGGCTAACTGACGTTCCCAAATTGCCTGTTGTGTGTGAATGAGCGTGTTAGTGTATGTACTGTATGTTTGAGTGCCCTGCGATGTGGCACTCCGTCCAGGGTGTACCCTGCCTCATGCTCTGGTCTCCTGGGATAGGCTCCAAGCCCCCTGCCACACTGAGTTGTGTATGAGTGTTACAAAGTCGAGTCATTCTATAAATATCATGTAAACATTTCTAAGATAAGAGATAAGTGGAGTGAGCTGTTACTATAGAAATCATAATCTATTACAACAAGTGCATTAGTATACACATTCACTAATATCAATAATTGCAGTTACAGAGAATTATTCAACATCTTCGGACAGAATTTAGAACATGGACTGAGGTTTAAATCACACGCCATGATTAAGAGCACAGTGATGAAGCGGTATGTTTTTAATGATCTTGTGTTGCTTCCAGCTCTCACCATGGCGCCAACACGATCCCCGGTGTGATATTCGAGGCCAAGTGTCAGTCTCATCACTGCACGTATCCTCACAGGCCTCATCTCGCGGAGCTGAACTCAGTGCCGATATACAGCAACATGCTGGTGCTCACGCAGGACCAGAGGAACAGGAAGTGCTTCACTGTAAAGTTCCAAAAAGTCGCTGTGGGCTGCACATGTGTGTGGGCCAAATCATCACCGTGAAGCCTCGGAGTCCACTTCAGCCGAGCGGGTTTAACACTTGAATAAAACAAGATTCATTTTAAATTTGATTTGCTCCAATTTGTGTAAATCGTTCCAGAGATGTGTTAAATATTAATTATAAATAATGGATTAAATATGATCAGATATTTACATTTATATGTATTATCTATACAATATATGCACGCTACACTAATGCAGTCTACAGTAAACTATGCTGACATTGATGTAAGATATTAGATGATGACTAAATGTTTATTAGTTTTATAATGTATGACTTTTTAATAAATATTTGTATATTTATCTGGTTTTAGCCGCGATTGGTTAAATTAAACCCATGGAGATGTATTCTGTGTACAGTGTGCCAGAGATCCTCACAAAGTAAGCCAGATACATTTGATTTTGAAGCAGTTTATATCATGAGTGTGCCAAAAATGTTACTCTGTTAGTTATGTGGTTAGAAAAATTAGATTTTCATTCTCTGGTGTGCTGATGGGAGACAAAGGCTGTCCCTGTGAGACAAACCCCAGCACAGCAGACCTACAACCATCCCCATGCCAGGACAAGGGCTCGTATCTATTAGATCTTCAGCCTTCAGAAATCACAATTTCAGTGCCCACACCAGCTTAAGGTCTCCCCGTGTGACAATATTAACTCCTTGAATTTAAATTCTGACTGTTTCCTTAAATGTCTTTGTTTTTTTTATTGTACATTTTTGACAATGTAATGTATATATCCAGTCATCTGCTACATTTACTGCATTTGGTAGACACCTACAGTATATATGCATAATATTAATTTATTTAAAAAAATAAGAAGATGATGATGCCTAGAGAGAGAGAGAGAGAGAGAGAGAGAGAAAGGAGTTTTTGGATGAACAGAACGTGTGTGTATTTGTGTGTGTCCAAGTTGGTTCAATGGTTAAAACAAACACACTGATTTGCATACAGTACACATAAGAAGATAAGTTATTTTATTCTGTTCACTCTGAAGCGCTCATACTTTTTCTGTCACAGTTAAAAAAAAACTTTCCATCTCAAACAAACATTCTGTGCAAGTTATTTTACGAGGTAGCCGTGTAACAGGAAAATGATCAAGAGTTTACAGGTGATATTAAGGTGAATCATTAATCCAGTGAGTTTGTATCTCATCACATCTCGGACCATCATGCCGCAGTAACCTATTCTCTTATTCTTCTTTGTCTTTTATTTGTTTAATTGAATTTATTATCCCCTGTTGGCTCGAACACACAATTTAAAAGTTTCTCATTTCAAGGTGAGCTTTGCATCAGGAAGGAGCACCTGAGCACCTGATCTCCTGACCTGATTCATTTTTGATTGATTAGTAAATTAGCAAATTACACCGAAACTGGGATCACCATGACAACCGTCGCAGTCCTGTTTGTCCTGTTTTTAGGTAATTTAATATTGTTTATTTAGTAAGCTTGACTACTGTAAAACTGTATAATATCGAAAGAGAAATTGAACATTTAAAAAATATGTTTAACTCTCTCTGTCAAAACCTATACATTTTAAAGAATTAAATATGTTGATTAATATCAAGATTAGAGCTAAATTATTTGCTAATATTAACATATATTTGATGTAAAATGTTGATCTACTGTAGAATAAACATTCTTAGTGAAACTCTTTAACTTAATCTTGAGATGTTTTCTGTATTTGATGAACTTGGGCGCTGGATTCTGTCGGTCTTATGTTTGCAATGTCGTTTTTTTCTTTCTGCACAAACTCACTCTCTCATCGCTTCTGCGTCACAGAACTTAACTAGCTTACCTGTTGGCTTGGTTTTCCTTTCAGACTTGACTCTCTCAAGACTCCTAGTTATCATTAGGATTAAGTGGAGGAGTCTCGAGTCCCTGGTTAGTTATGGTTGATCTACTAATTTGACTGACATTTGCCTAATAATAAAAAACAACCAGAAAAACATACTAGCTGAGTTCATAAAGATGATTATGTATTCCACTGCTCCATTCACAGTACCAGTGGTGGCAGGTGCTAAAAACTTTTGGGGAGGGGCGCAAACAAAATTAAAATTAAACTTTTTTTTTTCTTTCTTCGTCCGATCACCTTGCGAAGGGGGATTTTAGCAAAGAAATTACAGAATTTTCATATTTATCTGGCTTCCGCATCAATCACTATTCAATACATTAACTAACAATCTGCGGACCGTTAATTAGACTCGTTGAAAATGGTCCAATCACATGAGCCCAAATATTTAAAAACAATATTGATTCACTAAGAGCAAAAGTGGGAGGGTTCGAGGCGCACAGTGCTGCACCCCAAGGATGATTTGAAAAAATCCAATTAGATTTAGATTTTTTTTTATTATTGTAAATTCATTTAATTAAGAAAGACAGCGGAATATTGTGACTAAATGATTTTATTTCATTATTAAAATAAATAATTATGTTAAATAATTACATGGTAAAGTAGCATTCTTCTCTGCCTAACTTTAAGGGGGCAGCGCCCCAACACCCTTTGTTGACTGGCCGCCACTGAACAGTAGTATTTTCTCCCTCAGCTTTTTCACCTTCAGTCCTGAGCCGTCACACGACATTCCATGTGATGAGATGCAGAGGTTTGAACTACACTGAGGCTCGGGCAGCTTGCAGATCGAACTACACTGACCTCGCCACGGTGTACACTGACGTGGACAACGAGGTACTGAAAAAAAAGGCCGCGTCTGAAAGTTTCACAGCCTGGTACATCGGGCTCTATCGCAGTTGGCCAAGTGAGAAATGATCTAACGGCAATGATGTGAGATTCAGAAAGCTTAAAGGAATGTGTGGAGAATCAGACTGCTGTGCTGCCATGAAGCCTGGTGATGGAACATGGGAAAGTCTCCACTGCCGGCAGACAAGAAACTTTATGTGCTATAAAGGAGGTAAAGACCAGAACAGACAACTGCTAACAATCTAAATTGAATGCACTAACTGACGTCCTTTAATCAAATGTCTCTACGATTTAATCTTCACAGGTGCCCATCAGGGCGAAATTAGTTATCATTTAATCTCTGAGAATCTGACCTGGTACGAGGCTCAGCGATACTGCAGGAGGAACTACATGGAGCTGGTCAGCGTCGCAGATCAGCAGCAAAACACAGATGTGCAAAGAGAAGGGTTAAAGAGCAGCACAGCATTCTGGATCGGCCTCCTGTGGGACGACTGGGAGTGGTCTGACGGAGGACGCTCTGCCTACAGAGATTGGGCTGAGAACAATCCTCACCCACTGGACAACTGTACAGTGCTGCGAGGGAAATGGATTTCAAGTCAATGCACTAGCCAGTACTTCTCCCTTTGCTACCAGAGTAAGTACTGACTTCACACTGAGCAAACACTCTAATTTCATGTCTCACTGATATCACTCTAAACTCTAAACTCAACCTGCCTTTCATATCTATCAGCATCCGTCCATGTGAGTGATGTGGGTATGAGCTGGGAGAGAGCTCTGGAGCACTGTAACCATGGCAACAGGGCGAGGATCCTGCGCATCGACTCGGCTGCTGAACAGGAAGAGCTGGAGTACGAGCTCAGACGGAGACATGTCCCTGCTGGGTCTCTGTGGGTAGGGCAGACACATGGCTCTGAGGGACACTGGAGTGGAGTGAGACAGACAGGACCCCCTCTGTCTCACTGTCCCGAAGACACTCACACCATAGGAGCGGCACCGGAATATCAGCTGAACACCGCTGAACTCAGAGTTGTGTGTGAAGTGAAGTCTCCCTAATCTATAATCTAACGGAGTATATGAGTCAAGTCATAAAAATGTTTGTCAGATAATTAAGGGTTCCAGCTTCTTACAGGTTCTGCGTGGAACTTTGAAAGGTTCTGCAGAGGAACAAAATTAATACACAGAGAAGAAATAGAAAACTTTTTTTCTGTTCTGTTCTGTTCTGAAAAGATTATTACGGTGGTGAATTTGTTTCTTGAATTAAATGTTACTGAAACTGTTTTACTGTAAAATGTCTAAAACAGAAACGGTTGAATACAAATTAAAAGCTTTTCTTTAAAAACTTCACATGAAATATTTTGTAGGTGTGTTTGTTTTTTTAAACAAATTAAACAAGATAACTAACTACTTAATTAAGGTGCAGTGAAAAAGTATTTGCCTCTTCCTGATTTGAAAAAATTTTACATTAAGGGGGAAAAAGCTGTCTGGTGTCCCCCTGTTAAATAATGACGGATCTGTGATAAGGTACATTTTAGGTAAACCTGAGTTAAATTTCACTTGCCACAAACAGGTCTAAATACTGTCAGACCTGTTGAATCAAGAAATCACTTAAATAGAACCTGTCTGACAAAGTGAAGCATGCTAAAATATCTCACATCATGCCATGATCTAAAGAAAAGGATGACAAACAGCATAATTGAGTACCAGTCTGGAGTCCCAAAAAAAAAAAAAAATGGTGCAAATACTCACTGCAATGTAACTAACTAACTAACTAACTAACTAATTAACTAACATAGAAACAAATAAATAGACCATAGAGTACATGAGAGGGAATAGTTACACAGCAAAGCTTTAGATCATATTAAATCTAAATAAAAAATAAAAAAAAATGAAGGTGGTACAGTGGCATAGTAGTTCGCCCTGTGCCCTCGTACCTTCAGCCTTGGGTTTGTGGTTGTTGTTGTTTTGTTTTTTTTTTGTTTGTTTTTTTGAAATTTGCACTTTGCTGCATATATTTTTTGCTGTTGTTTTGTTTTGATATTCAAACCACTGCAAAAAGAGAGAAATGGAATAATGTGCAAAAATCTGTAGCCATATATTGCTTTCATTGAACATTAAATTGTATCATGTAAATTGCATCAAAGCGAAAATAAAATGTAAATGATCCTCTTCCTCGTTTCTCCACCAGATGTCACTAATGCGCACAATTTCCCCAACACGTTCCACTAATTAAACTTTTCTTGTATTATTATTTTAAAACTCATTCATTATAGCATAATATAATGTAATATAATATAATATAATATAATATATCAGTTCTTTCACATATATTTTCAAATTTATAAAAATTCCTAACTTGTTTAAAAACACTGTCATACGTGAGCCTGCAGCGCCGCCTGTTGGATCATAAAAATATTTCGTCTCTGTTAAAGTTGTTGCTGCACACAGACGCTTATTTCACCTACCCGTATTCTGAGAACTTCCGCCTTAGTCATCATCAGCTGTTACGTTACACTACCGTCACAGTCCAATCCGTGGCCTCACTTTAGCACAACCAACCAATCCGAGCAAAGGAGGCGAGATTTGTCGGAATGCGGGTTGATTTTAAATTAACACACATTTTTGGTGTGTACGTCAGCTAGCTTGCTTGCTAGCACTTTCCACGCTCGGGCGTTTTTTCCCTAACGTTTCATCATCCTATCTGAGAAATAATTCTTCTCATATCTGAGTTGAAGTGAAAATTAGTGCGATTCCGGACCATATTTATTCAGTTTGGATCATTTTTGAATTAGCTTTGCTGCAGGAGTTAGTTTAGCTGGCTAACAAGCTAGCTAGGTAAGTAAATATTATTATTATTATTGTTATTATTATTATTACTTCATAATGAAAAGTTTTTTTTTTACTTTAGGTTACTATTTAGATATGGTTTGTAGTTTGAATAATTGTATTTAATGACGTTAAGTCGTTAATCTCTGTGCTGTTGAGATTAGTAGCTGTAGTTGGCGGTGTCTCAATCGGCGCTTTGAGGGACAGGGAGTGCACACGCGCCATTCTCCCACACCCCTCGGTAGCGCACGTGTACAGACAATCCACACCCATTTGGAACACAGCCCGTGTAAATACGCCTGTATAATCCATTAGAAAGGAAACGGACAGAGGACATACGTGTGTGTGTGTGTTTTGTAGAGTAAAGAGAGGCAGTGTAAATGGGGAACAGCGCTCTCAAAGCTCACCTGGAGACCTCAGAGAAAACTGGCGTGTTTCAGTTAACTGGCAAAAGCCTGCAGGAGGTAAACAAACACACAAACAAGTAAACAATAAACAAACAATTCATCATTGCATATTTTGGATGCTTTCTATGTTTAAAAATGTATAAATAAATAAAAATCAGGAAAGACCATGGAGTTAGAAGGTGTATTCAAACTTTTGACTGGTAGTGTTTGTCTAAACTGACTCTGGGCTGAATCTTCATCACTGTGTTGCCTGAATCAACTCGCCGATGCAACATTCTGTGTCTTGACAGGGATCTGTATGTAGTTGTGAGCATGTTAAACAGCTGTGTGTGGCCACGAGGACCGGATGTTACACACTAACATATTTCCTGTGTGTGATGATGTGCAGTTTCCAGAGGAGTTACAGCGGCTCACTGGGAATCTGCGCACTGTCGACTTGTCCAACAACAAAATCGAGACACTGCCTGCATTCATAGGAAACTTCCAGCAACTGAAGAGTCTGAGCATCAGCAACAACCGCCTGAGTGAGAACCTGCTGACGTTAATGACGCTCACACTCAACATTAATCAGATAACAAAACAGTAGGTGAGCTTTTGTATAAAATGACTATATATAAATTGTGTGTGTGTATGCAGCCAGTCTCCCCGCTGAGATGGGGAAGCTGAGGAAGTTGGAGACGTTGATGTTGAACGGTAATCAGCTTTCTCAGCTCCCCGCCTCGTTCTCTCAGCTCAAAGCCCTGCGCACTCTCGGCCTCTCGGCCAATCAGTTCAGACAATTTCCCAGCAGCCTTGGCTCCCTGCGTCAGCTCGACGTCCTCGACCTGTCCAAGAACCACATCCAGAACGTTCCTGCCGAGGTGTCCGAGCTGCAGGCCATCGAGATCAACCTTAATCAGAACCAGGTCCGTCTGCTCACTTCCGTACTCGTACTTCTGTACACGGGACATCTTTTGAAAATATTTATTATATTAAATGTTTGATAATTATTAACATTGCTAGTTCTAAACCAGCTAGTGTTCTGCTTCCGTGTTGTAATCTGCCGCTGCTCTGCTCTGTAGTGACCCACTGTGTTCACTGTGCCGTGTTCCAGATTTCCATTTTGTCTCCGGATGTTTCTCAGTGTCCGAGACTGAAGGTGCTCAGGCTGGAGGAGAACTGTCTGGAGCTGTCCTCCATTCCCTCCTCCATCCTCACACACTCCAGTGTATCTCTGATCTCCGTCGAGGGAAACCTGTTCGAGGTCAAGAAGCTGCGTGAAATCGAGGGATACGAGCAGGTAATGCTAAAACACACACACACACACACACACACACAGAGCGTGAATATGCAACACAACTCCTGATTAAATGATGTTGTATCATAAGAGTCTTCACACTGCACTTCACACAGCAGATAGAGAATTTTTGGTCTTTGTCTCTCATGTTGTTGTTATTATTATTTTAATAATATAAAAAAACAGGAAGTGAACATTAAAGCATTGAAGTCCTACTCAGATGAAAAGCTCTCTGTTTTTTTTTTTTTTTGGAATATTGTTTCAGCTCTTTTATTAATAATAATTATACATCTTATTCATGTAGTGTGTTTTATGTGGATTAAAATTGAAATAGCAAAAAAATAACAAAAAAAAAAAAATATTTATATAAAAAAGTTTACTGCAGTAAAATTATCGTCTCTCACTCTTGCCTTTCACTCGTTCCGCACCCGTCTCTCACTCAGCCTGTAAACACTGAAGGTTTGAAAGTTAAACAAAAAGAACGTGGGTTTGAATATTTCCAAAACAGTAGTTGTTGTTGTTGTTGGTCTTTCGGCTGCTCCCGGCAAGGGGTCGCCACAGCGGACACTTGGTCCGTACATACAGGCTTGGCAAGCTTGGTTTTTACTAGGGTTGTTCCGATTCCGATACTGGTATCGGAAATGCTGCCGATACCACAAAAAAAGCTGGCATCGGAATCG
>JAQMYL010000005.1:25148266-25175461 GCA_030014365.1 Clarias pachynema | reverse complement strand
AAGCTAGTTAAACACTAATGTAAAACAGGTCTTCATGTTTAAACTGATTTTGTCACAGGGGAGGCTCAGATGGTTAAGACTCCAGGGTCCGTATTTATGAAGCTTTTTAGAATTGTTTCAGAGAGCTCTTATCTTAGCCTAAAAAGTCCTAGCTGGGAATCTTAGACTAATTTAGAAAACTTCGTAGAGCAACTCTGAGTAAGGAAAGTACAAAAACCAAAAAAAAAAATAGAATAGACAGTGAAATCATAATGTTTGTATATAATTAAATTGTATACAGTGATCATGACTACAGGCTACTTAATGCAAAGTTTCTGTTATAGGCTAAATATCTTAAAGTTAATTAAAACAGTCAAATGTTGAAAATGTGAAGCAACCAATTTCCACACAGTAGTTACTATATTAAAGTTCTTGTGTTTATTTACCATACTGATTTTATTACTTGTAATCCATTTCAGATTGATGGGAGCAAAATGACCTTTCACCAATTTACATGAGTGCAGGACAGTCTATTTAAGTTGCACTTTTGGATGGTAATGTAGCCAACAATCCAAGAGAGATGGAAGGAAGTTAAACAAAAAGAAAACCAAGTTGGACAGAAGAGCAGTATTTACTTTTAGCTTTATGTTCAGTGTTTGGAGAATATTTCTTCTTTCTGCCATTTTGTCCTCTGCTATAGAGACTCTTAAAGAAGCCTCTTAAAGGTGACCTCTGATTCTTGATCTTAAAGGCTGGGCAAACGCCGTCCCCAACAGGTTCATGTTCTACACTACTCAATAAACATCCTGCACGTATCACCTTTACACTTTGATCACTTAAACACCACGGAGTGTTTAATGAGCCCTTATCGTGCTGGACACCGTGATGGTGTGAAGTGTGAGATGTTTTCTAAATGGCAAATCCAAGATTTCTCTTCACCTGAGATTAAAAAAATTATAATTTAACGATGTGTGACGTGTTTTCGACATGAACTGCCACAGAAACGTCTCAACACTTAAATAATGAGATTATGCAAATTACTCTCTCTCACAAAACACATACACACAAATGTCATTCCTGCACTTTTATGACGACTTTTATGTCTGTAGTAATTCTAGATATGTGATGTATAATAATATTTATTATACATTATATATATAATTTATATATAGTTTATATATATATATATATATAATTTATTATTATACATTATAATGTATACAGTGTATTCATTCACTGTAACAGCAGTTTTTATAAGCACAAAACAAACAGAAACTTATAACTCTAAAACAAAATGAAACGTGTTTGTGATAGAAACAGTCAACAGGGGAAAAAACTAAATTATTACAAAAAGATCATACTTCATTTAATGTACATATTCTACACCCACACACACACACTTGTGTCATTTGTATTCATTTGCAAATGATTCAGATTATGTGGAAACTTTGGACTTCCGATCTCTGGACAATAACAGAAAAGATAAACGCTTCACACTGCTTTATTTCATATAATCTTAATCTTTATTAATATTTCTGTTTTATTTCTCGCTTTCAGATCTTATACATCCTCTCGTTGGACAGAAACGCACACACAAAATTATAAAATCACCAACATATATTTATACACGTGCCAAAGAAACGACTACGAAAGCACATCAACCTTAACTTTTCATGGTAACTAAATTAATTTACAAGTTCGATGTGTTTTATTAAATCGTTGCACGCTGTTTATAAAGAATAGATTTGTGTTGTTAATGTGTGTTTAAACCAGTTTTTACAGGATCATCACCTCACCTCCAGGTCAGGAGTCGGGGTCAGACACTGAGCTCAGCACTAACACAGGACAGAAGAGTTTAAAACAAAATCTGAATACTTATCACATACTGAAGCTGAGCTCGCTTACACACATAAACACGCAAACATCAGTCTTAATTAGCATGATTATGTCAACATGGTATCATCATCCTACCTGTGGTAACCATGGGAACATATGATGCATGCTGTTTAGTATGTTACATGATGCTGAATGTGTCTTATTTGTGTGATTTTCTTTTTTTTTAATAATAAAATAAACACATCTGGGGAAATCTTTCCCATTTGATATTTGGAAGGAATCTACACCCTGTAGTTTCAAGATTCAAGATGACGCCTTTTAGTGTTTTAATCACATCTGACTTTAGGCAGCAGGTTTTATTTGCCAGCTAACTAATAAAATAATAGCCTGTTGTGATTGGAGAATGTGTGACATATTTCATTGACAAGATGTAAAAACACATCACTGTGCCCTCACAAGTCCTCCACTGGACTCCATTTTATATGATTACTTATGGCATGGTGATTTTGTGTGGGTGTGTGTGGGGTGATGAGTAAAGTGACACCATGGGTAAAAGTTCAGTAATCAATTAATCATGTACTGTAGAAATACCTTCAATAATCCTGATTTAATATTTGTCATATGGACCAAATTCAGTTACCATAGCAACAGTACCCCTCATCAGGAGCAGGTGAGGCCGAGCATCTCACACACTCAAACATTACTGTCGACTCTGACTGCTATATTATTATTATTATTATTATCACACTAAACTGTTTTAATCTAAACTCTGGTGTTTAGATTAGATTTGCACAGTGAAAGGGTACTAACCAGTACTTGCCCTTGTCACTGGGGTGAAACTCACATCTGAGCAGAGTGACTTTTAGACAAATGGACTGTATTCGAGTTTAGCAGAAAGTTTAACAAGGATCGCCCCATACACACACACACACACACACACACAGAGAGATCCACTACAGCTACTGATGGTGCACACAGTTCCATCACAGCCACAGAAAAGTTCTGTGTAGTACCCTTTATATCTGAGACTGCTGAAAGTAAAAACAGCACTTTACTCTTTCCTGTTTTATGATTTACTTCAGTGACGTCACAGCTGTACGATTCTAATCAGAATTTAAGATAATACAATTATTATTATTATTATTATTATTAGAGTGATTTGATCGGGTATTTCCTGTTCATGTTTGTTTTTGCCCTGATTTCTATACGAGCCATGAAAATATTTATTACTTTGTTTTAACACGTGAAACTTTACGCCGTAAAAACTGTCCTCAGGATAAAACCCACTTCAGGTCGGAACTTCCCACATCCGGCTCGGTTTCGGAGGCAGCATGAGATCCGGCCGCATCAGCGTGCCGCCCGCCGCCTTACCGGGCCCCGCGAGCGCGTGCCAGAGCCGGTGCTTCTCGCGCACCTCCGGCGTGGGAAAGCGCGCGCCGCACAGGTGGCACGCGAACGGGATCGGCGGTGCGCTCTCCGCGTGCTTGTACGCCGCCGCGTGGACGCTCTGGTGCGCAGCGAGGTGCTTCCTGAGGTACGCGTGCCGACGGAACTTCTTGGTACAGTAGTGGCACGCGTACTCTTCCTCTCCCTCATCTCCTCCTCCTCTTCCTTCTGCCCGCGCGCACAGGTACCCAGACGCGAGCCTCGAGCCGTCGTTACCGGAGCTCGCGCGCAGTTCGAAGCACTTCTCCGTGTCCGCGGGAGGCAGGCCGCTCTGCGCGCTCTCGGCGGAAAAGAACAGGAGCTGGTGCTGATGAGGATGATGAGGATGAGGATGCTGCTGCGGCTTCACCCGCACGTCGCTCGCGTTCTCTTTCCCTTCCACCGACGGCTGAGACTTCTTCCCGTCCTGCGAGTCGCGCGGTTTGTGCCAGCGCCTGTGTGACGCCAGGTTGGCGGGGCAGCTGAACACCTTGTCGCACTCCGGGCACCGGTACTCCACCCGGACGATGCGCGAGCACCGGTGCTGCGCCAGGGAGAACGGGTCCGGGTACTCCTCCTTACAGAGCTGGCAGATAAACTCACCCAGCGGCTTCTTGTTCCGCGGTAAAGCCGCGCTCTCGGGACTCTCCTTCTTGATCCGCAGACCGAGCACCGGAGAGGTCGTGACCTCGTCTTCGAAACTGAGCTTCCGTGCGACTTTGGGTTTCCTCACCGGCGGCGGCTTGCTCCTGCTCTCGGGCTTCGGGCTCTGCTGGAATGGTGACGGGTACGGAGCGAACTTCATGTCCGCGCGGCTGGAGAGCAGGAGGAGCTCGATGGAGGACACCGGGAACGATTCCGCCGCGGCCGGGGAGCTCAGACACCGGGGGAACGGTGAGCGCTTTAACCCCGGGGAGCTCAGGGGCACCGCGGGTCTGTGGCACTCATCCTCCTCCTCCTCTTCCTCTTCCTCTGCGGCGTGCTCATCTTCATCCTCCTCCTCCTCCTCCTCGTTATACTCGTTACCGACACTGCTCTGGAAGACAGTTCTCCCGGGCGCGAGCGCTGAGTGTTCCGTCTGTGAGCTGTCCGTGCACGGGGCTCTCACCAGCGCGTGCGGGTCTGAGCTCTGCAGCTCCGCGCTCTCGTGTCGGATCCGGTACGACCCCCCCGAGCCGCGCTTACTTCGCTTCACCAAAAAGCCGCGAGGCATCCTGGTGTTAAACTTGACTTTTTATATTTTAGTCTAACAGTTTAATCTTCCGTTTTATAACCAAGACCTGGTCTGCTCTCGCGCGCCCTCGGTCTAAAAAAACCGTCTCTGTCGCGATCACGCGCCGGTTTGTTGTTTTTATTCTTTGGATATATTTTTTTAATCATGAAATCACTGTCAGTGCCGAATCTGTGACCAATCACAGCACTGACCGCAAACTGGGGGGCGTGGCTAGTGTTAATTAGCGTATCAGATCACTGATTGGCCGCTGGTGGAGATGAGCTCGCGTCTCTCCCGCTCACCTGCTACAGCATCACACAGCTGTCTAACATCTGTCTAACATCTAAAATCTGTTAATTCAGGATGTTCTTCTTTTGCTTGTTTGCTTAATATATTTCATGCTTTTAGTACAGACAGGTTCAGTTCAGGAAACATTTTTTAAACTTCAACCAGCATTTATATAAAAGAAAGCAACATTAAGATTAATTCTACTGTGCCCTGTTAGTAGACAGCACAGTGGCTTAGTGGTTAACACCTTGCACCTCCAGGATCAGGGTTCGATTTCCACCTCCGGTCTGTGTGTGGAGTTTGCATGTTCTCCCCATGTTTGGTGAGTTTCCTCTGGGTACTCCGGTTTCCTTCCACGGTCCAAAAACATGCAGATTTAGACTAATTGGTGTTAATTTGCCGTAGTGTGGTAATATTGACTAGAGGTACAGTATATAATGGGAATAAATACAATGGTCAACATTTTCTTCCACGGTCCCTTGTTGTACCACAGTTTCTAGATAGATGGATGGATGGCTTTACTGCTAACAGTGGCACATAATAATAATAATAATAATAATAATAATAATAATAGAAAGCATTATAACTTGACATATATTCTCCTGTGCTGGATGTACAGCTGCATTTGGATGGGGTTTTTGGGGTGTGTCTGTGAGATGTTATCAGGGCTGCTAACAGATTGTCAGGAGGACACTGGGGACCGACAAGACATCTCTGTGTCACTCATCATTAACTGGCCCCTCTGTGAGGCTGCTGATGGGAATATCGTTTTCCTCTGTTCCCAGGAGCAAGTGTTGCTTATCTCTGGACAGAGTCTGCTCATCATCAGGACTGAGCAGCCCTCTGAAGAGCCTCTTCTCCTGCAATAACAATTTGTTGTGACAGGTGGAATTATAGTCTAGTTTAAGGACATTGCAATACTGGGATTTAAACCTCCCGATCAGCAGCACAGAGTATGAATAACTGAGCTGTTGCTTGTGTGTTACTAACTGTAGTCAAAAATGGTGCAAAGATAAAAGCACACAACATCACAATATCAATGAACAACAACTCCATGGCTAAAACCACAACTCTTACAATAAAGTTATACTTACTGTCTTAAAAATCAGTAAGTACAGTGTTATGTGTAATATAATAAAAAAAATTTAAAAATATGACTGTGATTTATTTAAACACACATCAAAGCTTCCATTAACTGCCAGATATTTTACCTTTAAAGCTGCAGGGCAAAACTGAAAAATAAAAATGTACACACTGTTTCTGTTACTTCATCAGATGCACTCGCTGAAGCTCCCTGCGCATAAAATAGAGTAGCGCTCAGAGCAGCATACAGGGTGTAGAGGGTGTAGAGGGTGACGCTGCATGGAAGATGCTGATAAGAGATCAGAGCGTCTGCTCTGCTTCGCTGTGTTGAGGAGGAGGAGGGAAGACAAAAGCACTTGACCCTTAAACACCCCATTCAGGGTCCTATTATTCACACCGCTGTGCTCTGGGGTTTGGGACATGGCCCGGGATGTTAATCTAAGGATTGTGGGTGAGAGCTGAGGGCTGTGCACGCTCTGTGCTCACTACCAGAGACTCGGCAGCATCCTGCACACTTCCTTTTCCTTTTTTGCTGGCAGAACTATGAGCAATAAAATTATAAACCTTACAGAAATCAGCTACGCTTCAGACCATCATCATTTAAATGAATTACAAAAAATAACAAGCCAGTAATGCTTGCTTCAGTATATTTTAATCAGTTTGTTGGTTATAAGTATTTATTTACTAGATATATAATTATTTGTAGGTTTAGTTAGTTAGTTTATTATTTCAGAGTTTAGATTTATTAAATGTTAGATTTAAGTAAAATTCAAAGATATGTTTCCATAATTATTGTTTAAAAATCTGATGCATTATTAATTATCAATAATGTAATATATTGTGCCTTGGGTTTTTAAGTACCTTATCATCCAAAAGCCAACACAACATGACCACAGCAACAGTCAAATAAAAATATAAAACAACCTCTCAAACTTGTTTTTTAAAAGTCAAATATTTCAGATTAATAAATTCAGTAATATTTAAAACTAACGTTTCAACATTGATTACATTTCAAAATGTGTTTTTCAAAGGATGAAATCATTCAAATAATTATGATGCTAATTTGCTTCCATATGATACACATAATGAAAGGACAATGAGCACTCTACTCAAGGGTAATCTGGGGTTGGATGTGGATTTAATTTACAGAAAGCTTAAATAAATGTTATTGATTACACTCCGTTGGCATACAGTACACGGGGTTTGTCGCCCTCTGCAGGCTATTCAGTGAAATGCACATGTTAGAGCTTGACAGAAAGAAAATGAGTTACACTGTAAGTGAAAAACACAGAGTGAGCATAAAACTTGAGGATCGAAGGAGTGCGAAGCACAAAGAGATCCAACGGAAATCCAACAATCTGAGCAAAACGACTCCAGAAACCGCAGCTCCAAACCCTGTGGGTGGAGACACACATGAGATGATGGAGAGCAGAAAAGGGTCCAGGAGAAACCACCAAGGCCTGAAAAGAAAAAGGAATGAAAAAAGGGAGACAGGGAGCGAGAGAAAGACAAGGCAAAGCAAAGAAGAGAAAAGGGAGAAATGAAAATACTGAAAGAGAAAAAAGAAAGCAGGAAGAGTGAGAGAATGCACTGGTGAAGATTAGTAAAGCATGAGAACAAATGAAAAGTTAATAGATGGAACAGGAGAAAGAAAACATTTTCAATTCTAGAGAAAAAGAGAACAGCGAAATTAACGAAAAGATAAAAAATATTCTCAAGAGAATGATGAGATGGCAGTAGAAAGAGAAAGAGATGCAGGAAAGAGAGTGCCGAGAAAGAAAAGAAATAATGACACGCAGAACATCAAAAAGGGGAAAATAAAACAGTTGAAAATGTAAAAGCAGAAAAAAAGAAGAGCAGAAAAGAAGAAAAGGGAAAAGAAGAAGAGAAAAGCAGCAATTCTTAAGAAAGGAAACCGACCCGGAGAGCCCATGGGTCATCGAGTGCAGGGAGTAAGGAAGGATAGGGTCATAAAAAAGAAATTAAGCAAGAGGAAACAGGAAACAGAAGGAGTAAGAGAGAGAGAGAGAGAGAGAGACTTTGAGAGAAAAACGAGGAACAGCAAAAGAGAGGAAAAGAAGAAGCAAAAAGCTGCAAAAAGAAAAGAGAAGAGAGAAAGAAGTTGCACTTGGAAAAGAGTAAACAGGAAGAATAAGAAAGACATCTGGAAGAAATGAGAAAAGAGGAAGAGCTGGAGAAGAAAACTTGAAAAAAGGAAGACATGCAGAAAAGAAATATGAAGAAAAAAGTGAATCTGAAGACGAGATTGACCTTGAGGAGCAGGGGAAAAGTGATTAGGCTGGAGGAAAATGAATGAAACATGTGACAAATAGTGGAAAAGAGAATGAGAGAAAGACAGGGATAAAGGAAAAGAGGATGAGAGTAAAGAGGGATCAATGGAAATAGGACAGATGAGAGTAAGAGAGGGATAGAGGAGAAGAGAAAAGAGAATAAGAGACAGAGAAGGATGGAGAAGAAAGAGAGGAGAGAAACAGCAGATGAAAGGGATGAGGAGAATGTTGAAAGAGCCGTGTCAGTGACTCGGGACAGCGATGTGTCTGAGGACAGAAACAGACCAGAGACAGTAGGTCCCTCGGAGAATGCTGTGTAGTATCCAAAATGGAAAAAAAATGGGAAAAAAAGCTCACTCCAAAATAACCTTTAATTCTGGACTATCGTCAGTGAACTGGAGTACCCAGAGGAAACTCACCAAGCACAGGGAGAAGGTACAAACTCCATGCGCACAGACCCGAGGTGGGAATCGAGTGTGTGTGTGTGTGTGTGTGTGTGTGTGTGTGTGTGTGTGTTAATATCCAGCAGAGGGTGTTATTGTGTTATAAATGGAGTCCTGGCCAGAGAGTGAAGGAAGTGATGTGTGTGCACTGAGCTTAACGGAAATACCTGTTGTGCCTGTGTCACTACCTTCACCTGCAGATTGTGTTACCGCTGTTCAAACTGAAATCAAGCTTCTCTGATTTCCTGCTACAGTGGAAATTGGGTCAGTGTGATGGTGACAGATTTTCCGCTCTTTTAAAGCTGATACTTACTGTAAGTGATAACTCTGCTCTCGTCCCTGGTTAACCTGAATCAGGCACGCACACGCACACACACACACACACACACACTTTAATATCATTGTAGACAAATAAGAATGGTAAACTGGCCACACACACACACACACACACACACACACACTGGACAAAACTAAAGTGGCATAGAGTTAGTTCACTAGTTACTACAAAGTCATTCATTGTACATCTATTCCAAACCTTCAACCTGATGCTCATGATGTTTATTCATAATGTGTTTGAGGGATGATGTGAACAGCAAGTGCACAGCAAAAACTGCAAGCCTTCCATCAAGGGGCCGTCAAGAGGTATAACAGCCTGACACAGCATTTAAGCATTCAAGATGCCATACTAAATCAAGGGTGCCAATAATTTATTCTACTGTATACATTATAAAAAAAAACACAAAGAATTTGGCTTCTGTGGTTGAATGGCAAATTATCTTTTTTTGTCAGTGTAGTGCACTAGAAAGAGTCTGGGTTAGAAGTTGTATCATGTTGTATACTCTGTGCAGTGAGCGTGTACAGTGAACAAGAACATATTTACAGTTCTGTTGTAGGTGAAAATAATAAATATGATAAATCAAAGTGCTAGCATGGCTAACACTGTAAAAATCTTTTAACGATGCAGGAAAAATCCCACCTGTGCTCCAACTTTTGCTGCTATACCATTGACAGCATCCTCAAAACTGCATCTCAGTGTTGTACAGCACCTGCACTGCTTCGAACCCTAAAGCCCTTCAGAGCGTGCTGAAAACCACTCAAAGAGTCATTGGTATTCAGCTAACCAGCTTAAAGGACATTTACAAGACATGCTGCCTGCAAAAGGCGAGAAGCGATATTAATGATGCATCTCACCTCATTCAGATACATCCTACCTCTATTCACTCTTCTCTCCTTGGCTGTTAACACACTGAACAGCTGATCATGGAATGTTAGCCTCTACACTACTGCACTGTCAATTCAGTCTATGTTGCACTGCTTGTCCACTATGCATCTTTTCACCATCCATATATATTCCACCCATATTTATTCTATATATACTGTATCATACAGACATCCATATATGCACATATGTGTATCATGTTTACTTGAGCCTGTTATCTTCTTGACATATCTTATCCACTGCATAATGTTTGCACAGTTATACTGCATATTACTATTTATAGCATGTCCTTACTACCTATTCCATCTTCTGTACATTAATCACTCTCACCCCTATACATATGGACCCATACAGTTATACCCTTATACATTAGTATTTATAGTAAATAGGCCAGGGTGGCACCTCGTGCCCTAAGCCTCCTGTGATAGCCTCCAGGCCCCCCGCGATCCTGTATACAGGGACGATAAGTTAATAAGACAATGAGTGAGTTAGTAAGTTGGTGACTTATGCATTTCTGGTTAGGTTCTTACTGCATTTCATTGGCTTTGTTCATGAACTTTGCACAATTACAATAAATATGAGTCAAATCAAATCTAATCTAATCTAAAGTATAAATACAGAACACTACAATGGGACCTCAACAGCACCACCAACAGGTCCCAGGTTTAATCACCAAGTTGCCACTGTTGGGCCGCCCTTGAGCAAGGCCCTTTAACCTCAACTATTCAGATGCATAATGAAATAAACATGTAAGTTGCTCTGAAAAAGAGTGTCTGCCAAATGCCATAATGTAAATAATAAAACACATACACAGAACCATGAGTAGGACCAAGAAGTGAGTCCGGGCCAGTAGATTTATGCAGCCAATCAGTGGCAGTCGTGTCAGGTGACCATACAGAGAGACACGCCTGTTAATACAGTACAAGTTACACAAAAGGGCAGAACCATACGATTAGAACCCATACGAACAGAACCATACGATTAGTATTTTTTGTTGCTTTCATAGATATGGTGTTATATAGAAGCTGTTAGATATTAGAGTTTATTTCTCATGTCAGATATAACAGTCACTACACTCCTGAACTTTGTGTGTGTTTAAGCATCACTATAGGTGCATTGAATGTTGGACGTACATTCCACAAACACTTCTCTGAGAATCATGTGACTTGGAAGGTCTGAGGTATTCCCCTCGTGTATAGAAACACCTGAAACACCTGAAACACCTGAACACGGAAACCTGGGCAGTCAGATAACCTCGAGCGACACACCTGACACTCTGAACATCTATTCACAGGTAACAATGCTGCGTATTTTCCCCTGGAATAAAAAGCCCGTGTTTTGTGAAACAGATTTCTTGATATCCCTCTTTTTTTCTTCTTTGTTCAACTCTGCGTGACCTTTCTGTGCACGTTTCCTAAAAGTGGAACAATGCAGTGGTAAAATGGATCAGGAATGAAATGCCAGGTTTCTCGCCTTGCTTTCTCGGGCCGGTCCTTTATCCATTTATACCATCAACAACATTAGTGACACCAATTTTAAAAAGTGGCTAGAGACAAGGTGTTCCCTTTTCACGATAAGTTACTTAATATAAAACAACGTCTGCCTAATGCCCAAATGGAAATGTAATGCATGCATTCACTTTTAACGTGTTTGTGTCATATTCAATTCTTCAAATGACCGAGAGAAATGGTGTTAAACTTAAGAGTTCTATCAAAATATAGTTTAATCATATAATCACAAAAATAACCATAATTCTGTTTTACAGGTTTCAGATGATGTTCAGAGCGCATTGAGTAAAAGCTACAGACAGATCTCTAAGGGTTTGGACGTAACATTTCTGTGGTATTGTCGTGAAACTGAATCGGAGAGGAATGTAATTAGTCACATAATCCTGAGTCACATTGGGGTGAGGCAGAGAGTCTTCGGGAAAGTCCATCCATGATTCTCTTATTGCTCACCTGTACAGTAACTTCAGTCTGACTCAGCTGTAAATATACAAACTTCCCTGCACATCTGTCAGCGTTAAAATAAATACTAAAACAAACCCAAGCAATTACAGAAGAGGGATGGCGAAAATTCTTGAACTCTGCTGTAGAATGCAGCCTCAAAGACAAATTGACAATACTGATGTTCTTAGCATTAAAGCTGAGGTGGACATGGCAGGAGTACGTTTTATTGTGTTTATTTTTATCCTGGATCTATATATATATATATATAAAAAAGGGGCATTCAAGTCAAAACACTTTTGATTGTGCAGAATACCAGAACTCAGTTATGAGAGTAAAACCGCTTTTATTTCTCTATTTAATACCCTGTTACCTGCACCATCACTGGTGCAAGGATACCATTAAGGTAGAAAGTTTTCCTTTAATGGAAAAATAATGGCCTGTTTTGGGCACCAAAGGTGCTCTGTTTCTACAGAACAATGCACAAGCACATACTGCTAACTGCACCACTTGCACATTACAGGAACTATTGAAAACTATTAACAATAACTTGAGTTGGGCCTCCGAGTGGCGCAGTGGTAAAGTGCTCGCCCTATCATCCAGAGATCGCTGGTTCGGTTCCCGGGTGATGCTGTAACCTCTCACAGCCGGAGGTCTCTAGAGCGCTAAATTGGCCGAGCTCTCTCCGCGGGGAGGGATGAGAGGTACTTAGTGCTTCCACATTAATCTACGCCATTCGGGGCGTCTGTGAGCTCGTGCACGCAGAGGGAGCGAATAGCGCTGTCCTCCGAGTGTGTTACGCCGCCCCCAACGGTGCGTGAGCGAGCAGTTTGAAAAAAAGATGTCGGCTGGTGTCACGTGGTTCGGAGGAAACACGTGACAACCCTCGACCCTCCTGGCTGAATGGTAGTAAGTAGCCTTAATGTAGGAGCCCCCCCTAGTGGCGGGAGGGAATTGGACATGACTAGATTGGGGAGAAAATAACAATGAAATAACTCGAGTTATTGACCCATGCCCATACAGTCCTGACCTCGCACCTATTTTCAGATGTCTAGGCCATTAAATGAGTGCCAGATAGAAAACTTTCTATCTTAGTGATATCCAAACACTGGTGAAATGCTGGGATAAGTGCTTTAGTGTACTGTAGCATATTTCTATATAGAGAAATACTCAAAAGTCCCTGTTTGACTTGAACTCCCCTATATACACACGTGAGTAAGTTTTAGCTACAAATATATTATCATTAGCACCTTGCGTTAAGAACAACAACTCACTTTACTCACTCAGGTATTGAATGAGAGCATTGTTCTACTTCTCCACAGATCTATGAACATCATGAAGACGCCTTTCAGCCTTAAGTTCTAGGTCGATCGGGGCCTGTTATAGACTCTGTTTAACCATTTTCCTTAAACTAAACTATAACTTTGTTAATGAAAGAAAGTGGGATTTCCCTACAGATTCCTAGCCATGTGTCTCTGGTTCGTCCACCCTCAGACTGATCAATAATCTGACCTTTCTCTGGAATTTTAACTATAAAGATGGCCCTATTCCAGTCTGAAGAGAATGAAACTGACAGTGGGCATAATAACGGCAACACATTTGGCGCATACATTTGATCATAAAATAATAGTGGTGTGTTTATTCCTTGCATATTGGCTTATATACACCGATCAGCCATAACATTATGTAACCTAACATTGAGTAGTTCCCTTTTTTCCACCAAAACAGTGATGCACTTCTTTCTATGGGAACTAGCATTACCCCTTTCAACATACACTAGTGCTCCTATTGGAGTAGACTACACCCACAGACCAGCCTTCTTTTCCTATGTGCATCAGTAGATCTTGACCACCCATGACCCTGTCTCAGATTCACCAGTTTTCCTTCATTGGACCAGTTTTTCAAGGTCCTGACCAATGCAATCTGGGAAAATCCCACAAGACCTGCAGTTTTGGTGTTCCTCTGACCCAGTTGTCTAGTCAATATTGCCGTTGTCACAGTCACTCAAATCCTTGCGTTTACCCCATTTCTGCTTCCAACACAACTTCAGACACAACTTCTGCTTAATATATCCCACCCACTTCCATCTGCCATTGTAATGAGACATTGTAACTGTAGCTACTGTGAGCAGGGGAAAATTGTGATAGGAACAGCTTGCAGAAAGTTAGTTAGCTTAGCTAGCTCAGGTGCATTGCGTTAGCTGTGCCTAAATAAGATAGACTGTCATTAGCGTTAGACCTGATTATTTTAAATTGTTACACTAACCAGAATCCGCAATCTTGAACGTGGACTGCATTTAGCTTCTTAAAAAAATTAAATAGAGTTTATGCAGCATGAATGTTTAATTAATCTGTAGTATCAATAATAATACTTTTGGGCATGATTTGGGCAGAGTCTATCCACAAGCTTTAAGGACGCAAACTCAAAGCATTGTGTGAGTGTGGTTGTGTGTGTGTGTGTCCTGACAGAAAGAGGAAGAGAGTTGAGAAACTGGTCATTCCACAGTTTCCCCAGCGCACAGAGCTGTAAACACACGCAGATGGGCCAAAGCCCAGACTCTCTGTCGTTATAGTTCCAGGATTTCATGTGCGAGCCCAGGACGTCCTGTACCACCCAGCCAGGACTTTTTACACAAAACCCTCTGCATCAGATTAACGGAGACACAACTTCCTTTGGACAAACTGTGCAAAGTGCTGTTATGTAAAACCAGGGCTTTCGGACTTCTTCTCAGGCGAGCACCGTGCTCGTGGAACAAACTTGTTCATGACTTTGTGGTTTTAATTTAGTTTTTTTTAAAGTTGTTGTTTAAAGGTTTTTTTGTTCATGTTTTATCTTCCTAATAGAGTGCACTTTCATTTCTGTGAATGGCAGTTACAATGTTACAAGTACACACTTGTACACTCAGAATGCTGCAGAGTTTACTACACGCTATAGCTGTGTTTCAGATTTTTATCTTTTATTATTATTTCAGTCGGTTGTGAAAAAAGAATCATTAAAACGATAAAGTGTCCATTGTTAGTATCAGATACCTGTGTGTGTGTAGTGCAATGTTTTTGTGCAGTTTTTTTTCCTTTTCTTTTTTTTTACACACATCTGGGTTTTTGCGTAGCCTTGACTTGTTGACTTTATTTCCACTATAACATCCTAACCAGAGTGAAGGAAAACCAAACGGAATCAAACAGTGTTAATGAGGAAAAAATGGCAGTGGAATCGATGAAATATGAAATATCAGAACAATTCAAGGCTAATCTGACCGACTCGCGAGTGGAGTTAACTCACTCACTCACTCATCAGCTATACCGCTTTATCCTGTATTCAGGGTCGCGAGGGGCCTGGAGCCCATCCCAGGAGGTTTAGGGCACGAGGCGGGTTACACCCTGGACAGCTAACTCTAATGTTGTAATTTTCTACTTTTCTACTTTTCTACATCGTCCGTGCTAACACTAGTTACTGTACGTTTGCCAATTATCCTTCAGACCACAAGCACATAAAAAAACATGCATTTGGATGGACAGAGTGAACATCATGATGTTTTTTTTTTTTTTTTACTTTAGTTCTGCACCATCATTGTTGTGGCGTTATTCTGTGTGCGATGGATTTTCACACGTTTGAGGTCTGTTTTTATTTTAGGGAAGCATCAGATCTGTTTTGTAACTGTTTGTGTGTCTGCTGCAGATTAAATTTTCCAGAGCAAATATCTCAGATGGTGTAAATGTATTACAGTTATGTGTGTGTTTGTGTGTGTTTTGGAGGATTTGCCCCAGTGTGTACACACACACTGCTGTCTTACTGTTGTACTTGTGCAAACGGCTCCCTCGAGTTTCCTTAGAAACAATCCACTATTAACACATGCTCAACCACACACACACACAAACACAAACAGATACACACACACACACACACTGCGGAGTTTCCCACACTGCAGGATTAGTGCAGTTTGTTAAACAGACTTGGCTCTGGGGAAAATCCGCACTTCACTCCAGCCTCTGTCTCCTCCCGCCATTGTGTAATAAGCGTTGATTTAAACAGTACAGTTATGTTTTGTTTTCTTGGTCAAGCTTTGTGTCTCAGCAGTTTGCACAGCGCTGCACAAATACCACCTAAACACGAACATCTTCCTTTTCTTAGAAAGTTTTGCATCATGGCTGAGCTCTGTCGCAAGCCCAGGCATTTAAGACATTATTTCACAAGCCTTGTGGATTTTGGGGAATGTTTTTTTTCTCTCTGATTGCAGAATTAGCAGCTCTCAGGATGCAGAGTCTGCTGTGATGAAGAGGCAAAAATTACCCAAAACTCCCAGAATGCTGTTAGAGTAACGTTCCCACCAATGTTGCACTTAAACCAGGAAGTGCTCTCTGTCCTGCAGAAGCAACATGCACCAGCTGCAGCTCTCAAACTCAGCAGTAAAGTCATATAGAGCTCATCTTCTTTAAATACAAATAACAACATAGGCATCATGGTTAGATTACCTGTAAATGATGTACATGTTGTATAATTAAAGCCTAGCTAGCTATTAGTATTAGTTAGCTGGATTCTTTACTAGCCTGCAGAATAAACTAGTGCAGTTTCGCAAGCTCTCAGAGGAATAAAGCAAACTCAACCAAAAGGTTTTAAACTATGCACCATTCGAATAATCATGTCTACAGTAATATAACCCGCTTAATCTGCAATAAACACTAGTTAGTACACAATTTGGGGAGTTTTGAAAAAAAAAAAACTTGCAAAAAAATTTAGTCGTGTGCAAACATAATAAGGAATATCCACTTAGGAAATACCACAATGCATTGCTGTAGGTACATGCAGAAATTTGGTGTACTACCTGGTAGGAAATAACCATAATGCACTTTCACATTTGTAGGAAATAGTGAATGGCATTTTAGAAATCACAACAATACCTTCTGGCACTATTAAAAAAAAAATCTAAGACAGCCTTTGCTGTGTTTTTTTTTTTTTTTTTTTTTTTAAATCTAGGACTGCATTTACATTTAATTTTATTAAATGTTTTTTGTACCATCTTTTTATATATAATAATAATAATATAATATATATGTTCGATGGCACCAGTTTGATGCCCAGTATGTGAAAGTGGTGGCTCAGGGTGTTAAGGTGCTGAGTTACTGATCAGAAGGTTGGCGGTTTGCGCCCAAACTCTGCCAGGTTGCCACTATTGGGCTCTTAAGCAAGGCCTTCGACCCTGCCCACTCCAGCGCCGTATAATGGCTGACCCTGCACCCTGACCAAAGCCTACTAACAAAGCTGGGATAGGCAAAGAATAAAGAATTTCATTGTACAGTCATTTATATGTGATGAATTAAGGCTGAACTTAACTTCACTTAATGGTGTTGTACAGTGTTGGACCTGGATGCACATTTCTAATCATTTAACACACCCCTGATTTGCCCACTCACTCATCATTTATATTGCTTTATCCTGTATACAGGTTTGTGGGACGCCTGGACCCTAACCGAGGAGACTTAGGGATTGAGCAAACAATGTGCCATTTTCTTTGCAGATAATGCACATATACACACACATGCATATGCTCATTCACACACTATGGGGCTATTTGGGAAAAACAATTAGCAATCTGCATGTCTTTGGCTTGTGGGAGGAAACCGGAGTATTGGGAGGAAACCCACCACGGCCACGGGGAGAACATATAAACTCCTCGCACACAGACCTCAAGGCGGGAATCGAACCTTCGACCCTGGATGTGCAAAGCAACAGAGCTAACCATAAGCCGCTGTGCACTAAATCGAGTAATGTTGTTTCTCCATTTTGTTCCCTAACCAAGGGGAAGTGCGCTAGGAGAGGAGGAGTTTCTAACAGGAATGAAACAAGGCCACGAATAGATTCTCTACAGTGCTGGAAATCCCCCACCCGGACCCGGAGCTCCTCCTCTGCTGCACGCGGAGGTTAAACACTCCTCCACCCGAGCGGATCAGCTCAGATCAGATCACACACTCCACACACACACGTTCTCACTCGTATACTGAAACAATAATGGCTCTTTATCGGAACGCGAGCGCGATGGATTATGGTTCGGAAGGGCACAAGACGCTCAAGGCGGGAACTGTGATGGACGAGCGGCTGGACAGCGGCCTGGACTCGCTGCGCGAGGACGACACGGAGGCGTCCTGCAGCAGCGCGCGCCTGGAGCCCGTGATCATCGGAATCGACGGCTTGACTGTTCACGACCCGCACGAGGAGCATTGGATGAAAGTCATCACGGAAGACGGAGACACGTGCGTGGTGACCCTTTAATTATGTTTTTTTTTTTTTTGGGTTGTTGTTGTTTCTGCGCTTTAATTCCCGGCTGTTCGCTAAAACGGAGAACGGATGAACCGCGCGCGCACAACGCAGTCAACAGACGCAGCAGCAGTGTGTGTGTGTGTGTGTGTGGGATTAATGCTGATGAAATACGTGAAAACGTGGAATTTACACGCGCATGCGGTGTTTACGCGGGTGCTCGAGGGTATTCAGTGTTAAAGTGTTGGTGTAAAAAGCTTTCATCTTGTGTGGATTTAGCCTCTTTAAAAGAAATCGCATTGACACACACATAAATCCGCGCACACAGTCGGAGCTTTAACTACTAATTCAATACTATGCTGCTGTTTTTGTAGTATTTAATTTTTAAATAAGTTTGTATTAGATATTTTCCATAGTAAATGCACACACACACACACACACACACACAGCACAGTAACACCAAATGTGCAGTCAGTGTGCAATTCTGTATTGAGTACTGGATTAAATACCGCAGCAGGTGAATCCAAGTGTTAAATAAACAGCCTCGGTGTTCATTCACGCGCCTGAGTGCCAACCAAGTGCACATTAAGGGTTAATTCAGTGCAGAGTGTTGATATTTCTGCTGTGAAGCAGTGTTTAGTCTGTTTAAATACCTTGGTGTTTATTGCATTATGTAACACCATGGTGTATTAATGTAATATACAGATAAAACCCATGCATGTTATATGTTTCGGTTTAGTTAGTTGCACACACACATGCTCTGCAGGGAGGATTGTTCACTGTACAGTGTTTTGCACTTTGGCTTTGTGCATTTGTGTGACTTACTGTGTGTGTGAGTGTGTGCGCGTGCGAGTGTGTGTGGAAAGTCCCGGGCTGTCTGCCAGTAAGGCCCTTCTAGGAAAAACACCACTGCCTGTAGAAAAAAAAAAGTCACTGCTTGTTTTTCCCCAGTGAGCCGTGTGCAGCAGCTCGAGTGTACAACGTTTGGTTCCATTTTCGTCCTGACTAATTGCTCCTTATTTTCTTTATCGCAGGTATTTGCATTTGGCTGTCATTCATGAAGCCCAAGACATGGCAATAAAAATGATTGAAATGTCGATCAAGCACCCGTTCCTGAGCAAACAGAACTACCAGAGACAGGTACAACACGCAAATGCATGCTCTGTTTTTTTTTTTTTTTTTTTCCTATTTTTTTCTTTTAAGTTGAAAAAAATGCAAGACATAATTGGGATCTTTATCCACAGACGGCGCTGCACTTGGCCGTGATCACAGAGCAGCCTCTGGTGGTGGATCGTCTCCTGAAGGCCGGCTGTGACCCCACATTGGTGGACAATAACGGCAACACGGCTCTGCACATCGCCTGCAGGACAGGGTCTCTCCCTTGTTTCGGGCTCCTCACGCAACACTCCTTGGAGTACCTGCCGTCCATCCTACAGACGCCCAACTACGGTGGTGAGCTCCGTCCTCACAATCACCAAAGAATCTAGCTTTCTAGGTCCTAACAGTAGTGCATTAATGAGAGCGTGACTCGCTTAATATTGTGTAAAATTATTCCTTTAAATGGGGATTGCATTTTGTTTTTCTGCAGGTCAGAAATGCTTACACGTGGTGGCTGTGCATGGTTTTCTCTCATTGGTGGAGAGCCTCCTCTATTTTGGAGCAGATATCAATGAACAGGTAATAATAAAAATAATAGTAATAATAATCTCTCACGATTAAAATGCAAACCAGTGTGCGTGCTAGACCAATAAAAAAAAATCACAAAGTGTAAATATTAATAAATAAACCTATTTAATGTCTTTTGCGTTCTCAGGAGCAGTGTAACGGCAGGACGGCTCTCCACTTAGCCGTGGACCTGCAGAACCTCGAGCTGGTGAAACTCCTGATCAGCAAAGGCGCTGACGTGAACAGCTTGACGTATGGCGGCCACTCCGCGTATCACCTCACGCATGGACGGCAGAACTGCGACATCCAGAGAGCGCTGCATGACGTCACGGATCAGGACCTGCGGGAACTGCCTGAGAGCGAGAGTGAAGACAGTGAGGACGAATGCGACTACGAAAGCAGCGAGCTGTATTCTGATGATGAGGTGTGTGTGTTTTTCAAATGTCCATATTCACATCACCAGTAGTGCCTTTGTTTAGAAAAGTGATGCATTTTTGAACGAATAAATTTTTGCATGAGCATATTAAGGTATTTACGGTGGCCCTGCTATTCTGTAAACTACAGTACACAGTTACTTGGCAGATCAGGCAGCCGCAATATTATCTTTAATTAAGGGACACGAATAAGCCCCCATGTCCTTGATGTTTTATCACTGTTCCTGCTCCTAACTTCAGTTTACCTTCCTTTCCGCAGTATGATGACATTAAAGTGATGGGGCAGTAGAGGAGTGGTTCGGTGGTCCGGAGAGTTGAAAACTTAAAAAAAAAAAAAAGTCCAGTCCTGCGAGAGGACATGTGGGATAAAAGGCTACAGGAGGACATACCGAGATAAACGTGACCCTTAGCCGGGAACATGCAGGCGGAAGGCCACGGACGCCGAGAGGAAACGTGCAGGAAGATAAGATGAGTCGTAAACAAACAGGAAAACATAAGAAGAAAGCAGATGTACTGCTTAGACGTGCTCCGATACCGGGATTCAGCATCATAATTCTCTACCAACATATCACGGTTTACGATAACATCACGAATAAGGACAAGTGGAGGACAGCTGGGACGATTCAGTGTGTTAGATACGATAATGGCGTATCATATAACTGATAATAGGCACATGCCTGATGTCTGGACTGAAACTCCGCCCCTGTATTCAACTGTAATATAATGTTTATTGACAGAGTTATTTTTATATGTGTAAATTTGTACAGATATGTATCCTGTTTTATTGTTTTGGAAATTCCAAAATGTTCTGTTAAATTAAAACCCCCTAATTGCGCAGTGTGTTGTTCCTCTTTCTTCTCTTTATGGAGTGTGTGATGGAGGAGTAATGATGGGGGCACGTGGGATGTAACTGGAGCTAGTCTGGCATTTTTGTGTGTGTGTTTTTTATGGCTGTGGAGAAGAGTGTGTGTGTGTGCGTGCATACACACACACTTGGGCTTCAATCAGCTGAGAAAGGCTGGAATTTCCTGTGGGGGATGAAACACTCAAGATTGGCAACGCTAAAAATTCCCCATCCGAGTCATCCGGCCTGCCGAAATTCCAGATATGAGACACTTCGTGGAAAAAAAAAACAAAAAAACGCTCTGCTCTTTTCTGTGAATCTGAACGTGATGAGTGACGCCATGTTTTCCCACTGCGATGCCTTTATATAGTTCTCAGCCTCTGCTTTAAAAGCTAAACCACATGCACTGTACTGATACTCAGCAGATTTAGCCTGCATGCTAAACTGAGGCCTGATTAGCGTCAGAGTGGAAAACAAAAGAGGAAAGTGGCACGTTATGGTGGAATGCGCAAGCTCGGAATGTACGCAGTAACATTAGTGACGACTCATCAACATCTTTAAATGATTTCTGCTACACAGGGTTTATTTATGAAGCTCAGGGTGATTTACTCAACAAATCAGTAATAAATAATCAAAATAGTGCAATAATGAGATACATAAACACTCATAATGACTGAAAGAACCGTACAGTGTAACAGTGTGTGTACTAGTAAGATATAAGAAAATAAATAGTTAAAGTGAAAGTTTTACCTGCTTTATAAAATCAGTAACATTAAAGATTTTAGTGTTTATTTAAAATTTTCCTTTCTTTTTCCGTTTTATATTACACAGATACAGTAGCAGCTAAGTATCCATCTTATAGCTAGCTTTTTAACTATTTCTGTTTAGCTAGCTTAAAACACAACACTGTATTTACAAGGCTAAAGAACAAGGAATATTTTTAAACTCATTTCATTGTGATGGTTTGACATGAGAGTTGGGTAAGAGCTCTAGACCGCAGAGTGCCTGATTTTAGCCCTTTTGCATGTTTAGCATGACTTGTTTTATTTTTACTGCTAGCATGACTAGCCGAGGCGTGCCCTAGACTCACAGAACATTTATGCCCTTCTCTGTCCAAGCAGCGTTAAGCCAAATATATTACTTAAAGGGTGTCAATACTTGTTTTTTTTTTCATCTGACAGACATGCTCATAACAATATGATTATATCAGATTAGGTAAGATTATGAACAAATAGAAATTAGACTATTATTTTTAGCCACTTTTGAAATTCTTTCATTAAAGAAGTGCTTAAAAGAGTTAAAATGTTTTAACACAGGCTTTATATTAATCGCTTGGCCTCATTGCTGATGCATATTTGCTTCAATTAAAGCGATTGCAATTTAATACATTTTAAAATGGACTGTTTTATTTTAGTAGATTTTGAAGAAGAAGAAGAAAAACAGGAAACTCTGCAGTGCTACAAATTTAAGACCAAAGTTCTTTCAATACTGTCAGTCTTTTATTCCCCTTATAATACACCAGTGTGCAAACAATGTTTATTAAAGACGCATCATACTTTTTAGAAAACAGCTTAGTTCCTGTTGTCACTTGACTTGACCAGATGCTCTTTATTCCCACGCTTAAAACAAAAAAAAAACCCCACATAGCTCATTTTAATAATAAGAATAAACTGTTTTGAAGATGGAGGGAAAACTTTAAATTACTGCTTTACCTCTGTTACAAAACTCTCACACTGGAGACTCCTTCCATTACTGACTCACCCTCACTCATTCTCTATACCACTTATCCTGTACAGGGTCGTAGAAGACCTGGAGCCTATCCCAGGGGACCTGCGGCAATAGGTGGAGTACACTAAAAACACCCAGGACCCTGCATCGGGTGCCGATCCATCACAAGACACACACACTAAACGCAAGGAATCGAACCCTCAACCCCGGGTGGTGCAAGGCCACAGTGCTAACCACTATGCCACCGTGCTGCCCTCCTTCAACTAATGTTACAGAAGTTACAGAAAACATCACCATACTATCAATTACACCTTTATAAAATCTGTTTATTATCTGTCGTACATGTCCCTGTGAATGAGCTGTTACTATAGAAACAATGACGTCTTAGAAAGTGATTTTATCAAAACCAGAGAGCGCAGGAGTTAAAAAGAGTTCAATAACAGTCGTTCGTTACGAAGGTTTAATTTCACACTTCTCTTTCCAAGTGAGAGTGCAGTAAAGTGTAAACATGTAGTGTTAGCTGACATTCTCAGTCCACACTGATTTTGTTGTTAATGTAAATGTTGCGAGCCTACCGAGTGTGACCTCTGCATGCTTTAAACTTCCCTTTACAGTAAACGCAGACGGAAAGGTGACGCGTGTGGTTTCAGTGATTTAAATACAAACCTGAGAGATGGCACGGGGCTGTACCTTCGTCTCAGACTCGAGCATCACTCTCCTGAGAAAACTTACACACTCATGCAAATCAGAGAGTCAGAACTCTCCCTCTGGAGTGCGCACACACACACACACACACAAGTGCAAGAATCTCAGATGATTCAGCTTCATCCGAGAAACGTCAGCTGGAAAAAACACCTCTCTTTCTCTCCCGCTATCTCTCTATATCTATCTCTTTCTCACTTGGTTTAACTTTTTTTCCGGGGATTTATCGTATTTGATTTATTAACCCCGAGTCCGAAACGTCATCTCTATGCAAATACGGGGGGAAAGAAAATCAGAGGGGACGTGTCAGGCACGTTTCATTTACATCTCAAGGGAAGCACTCAACAAACACACTCACTGTGAGAACGCTCATGTAAATCCTTCTGACTAAGACAGACAGACAGATACAGTATCTAAAAGCTTTCCTGGTTCTCTGCTTGTTACTCTGCCGCGACATATCTACGTAGAACTTTTCAAGAGGGTTTTTTTCTTTTTTCTTTAGAAGGTGTCGAAGAATGTTATTGAAAGAATGAAAGAATTTTTAAAGAAGAGGAAGAGAAAAAAATAGCTACATGCACATATCTGAATATAACTACTGGCACCCTTTATAAAGATATAAGGAAGCTTTCTAAGAAATGCAACATTTATGCATAAAAATGAACAAAACCACAATGATTTTATGATTTTCTTTACCAAAGGTGGCAAAATTTTTCTGGCCCTGTCTGGAGTTACGGTACCGTACAGTACAAACCTTCCTATAGATTTTTTTATATTATTATTTATGTATTTGTTTATTATTGCGCTAATACAAAAACCATTTCTGATTTTCAAACATCAGGTTTTTCACCACAAAAATAAAAAGTCAATAAAAAAATTGTCTGTCAGAAAAGAAAGCAGCACATTATGTAAGTGACCACTCTGACAAAAAAAAAAAGGAAGCTGCTGGGTTTGCATGCAAAAAAGGAGCAGGTGCAAGTCAAATTCCTCAGGTGTAGTATGGGTGGTTCTGTAGGATGCTTAATAAAACTTGGGAGCTAATTTCCCTATGAAACTGCAAATCCTGACCTTCTATTGATCCATCTATAGGTTCTAGTTAAGTGATTTCTTGATTCAACAGGTCTGGCAGTAATCAGGCATGGTTGACACGAGAAATTTAGCGCAGCTTTCTAAAAAGCGTGGTTAATCAGTTAATTCATGATTTTGCAAGACAGACATTCTTTCTCCATGACCATCTCTTTTGCATGTGCCTAAGAGCTTTGCTCTTGTGCATAAGATGACAATTCATTTACTTTTCATGCTCTGCTAGGCATTTGAGGTAAATATTTTTTCATGTTTCTAATAATTGTCATTTTAAAATTTGTGCTTTTTATTAAATTGAAATTCATGCCTTTGTTTTAACTCTTTTAGACTTCATGCTCAGATATACAGAGATACTGACTGATACATCGTACAGTCAGACAGGTAGAGGGACAGACAGCTAGAGAGACAGACGGCTTGTTGAATGCTGCTGTAAGGGGAAAGTGAAGTGTTCCACACAGCACAGGAAAATACATGCAGATGCAGAGTGAGTGATAAACACACAGACCCCCGTGATGGAACACAGATCTTGACGCTCCTCCTAAACCAGACCGTTAACGTGAACCTCAGGAGCCTTGTCTCGAACCGCAATTCAGTGACAGCAGGCTGGAGAGAAGAACCTTCTCTGTACAGTGTGTTTACAGGACAGCGGTGAGGAAACTCTCACAGGAAGTTGCAGGTTGCTGCAATAACCCACTCCTCAGAACACGACCAGAAAGCGAGAGATTTCATAAAACGCTTCACGAGTAAAATAATGCAGGCTGGGAAGGTTTATTCCTGGTTTAAGACACATGTTAAATATTCTCTTTAGTCAGGAGAGCTTAAGAAAAGAAAACCAGGAAGAAGAGATTGTCAAAACAGGTGTGTTTTATTGAGGTGTTGCAGGAAAAAGCAAAATAAACAGCAGAAGGCGGGGCAGAGTGCGACCTGAATACCGTTGATGTGACGTAGTGCTTCTTACAAACTCGACGTCTTGGTTCTCAGTCGCGCTCAGACAGGGCCACCAGATGGGTGTCAATCTCAGACTGAGACAGGATCCTGGGACGGAAATAACACACGATTAAACTTACAACACAACCAAAATAACGCATCCCTGTCTACATGACCATCTCTTATGCAACAGTTGAGCAATTACTTTTACAGTATATACATTACACATATAGCGCTTGTTTACTTAGACTTAGATTTTAGTGCACTAACAGTCTAGTCACACTGAGCTTACATGTGCCTGAGTAACCGCCGTGTGCTGATGAACAACAAAGATGGAAACCATTCGCTTTAATTAAACAGGTGATCTCTACAGTGAGCTCTGTTCATGCAGTGATACACTGAGGAAATGCCAGACTAACAGTCAAAGCTTCAAATTTCATAAGCCACCAGTCAGAAGTTTGGACATAGCTTCTAGTCTCATAGCCTTTGCTGATTTTTTTTTTTTTCTACACTGTAAAACAATGCCGCAGGGGTGTCCTTTGGACAGTTGATATTGAGATGTATCTGTTACTTCTGCTCTGTAAAACCTTCATAACGGCTCTAAACTGAGGTGATGTTTGTTAATTGGTGATTTCTGAGGCTGGTGACTCTAAATGAACTTCTCCTCTGCAGCAGAGGTATTTTGGTCTCACTTTCCTGGGACGGTCTTGCAAGAACTGTTTGAGAACAGATGACTGTCGTGTCTTAAAATGAAAACTGACTGTTGTCGGTGATACCTAATTCCCTAATGCCATCCATACGTGTTATTTCATAGTTTTGAAAAAAAAATCCAGTATTGTTCTAGAATGTAGAAAATAAATCCAATCTTCTAAAGAGTTCTGTATATCTATATATTAAACACGAGTGATTTAGTTAGTCACAGATGCGTCTACTCGAAGGTGAGTACCTCACACAGGTGAAGCTCAGAAAATCTGGTGTGTAACCTGATTGTGAACACCAGGAACTAACGTGTAACGTTTGGTAGCTTTTTGGGTGGATCCAGTTTGACTTACCTGAACCTGGGTTCTTCTGTAGTGACCACGCCCACTTCCAGCTCTGACGGTTTGAAGTCGATAGACAGGACTGTAGACAGACAGCTGATTGCAGTCTGTCTCAATGAAAAGAATTTTTATAATTATATATAAAACACTTATGTATTTTAATTTTGGGGGTAAAAAAAAAAAATATGTAAGAGACTATGTGAAGGACGTCGTTACCTCAATGGTCTGCTCAAAGGTCCAATCTAATTTCTTCTTGATCTTCTTCTCCAGGAAGCTGGTGGCCTCGGTCTGCTTCACGCCTGCGGCCGTGGCTTTAAATCCGCAGTAGTAACCTGCTGGGTCGCATTTATAGACCTGCGCCCCACACTCCTCATCCACGCCCACCACAATCATACCTGAAACACCGCAGAAAGCTCCAGTTAGCCAAACTTATGTCACTCTAACTCATGGGGCAAAAAAGTTCCTGCATCCTGAACACAAAACCAAGCTGACAAAGAAGTCTGATTTACTGCAAGACATTGAGTGTAGCGATGTGTACCAGTGTCTGGGGTAACTTACAACAGCCAAGCGGCCTCATCTCTGCGTTCTGCGTGTACACCTGAGAGATGTCAGCGATCCTCTTACACAGCATGTCCACCGGGATCTCGTATCCGTACTTATACATCCAGTTAGCGGCTTCGTAACGAGCTCTTTGTACCTGTGACCTGCTGTCAGCTACACACACACACACACACACACACACACACACACACACACACACACACACACACACACACACTTATTGTTATATTTATTGCTGTGAA
>JAQMYL010000005.1:25099764-25111475 GCA_030014365.1 Clarias pachynema | reverse complement strand
AGAGGTGGGAATTGAGCCTGGCCAGGACTCGAACCCGGACCCTGGAGGTGCAAGGCGACAGTGCTAACCACTACACCACCGTGCCACAAATATTATTTTGTTTTATTTTTATTTATTTATTTTTTATATCAATTTATTTGTAGCAGCACAGTGGCTTAATGGTTAGCATTGTCGCTTCGCACCTCCATGGTCCAGGTTCGATTCCCACCTCAGGTCTGCGTGCACCTGTGTGGTTGGATTTTGCTTGTTCTCCCTTCCCATTCCAAAGACATGCAGATTAGGCTACTTCGGGTTCCCAAATTGCCCACGGTGTGTAAATGAGAATGTGAGTGTAAGTACAAGTGTGTGCCCTGCGATGATTGACACCCCATCCAGGGTGTACCCTGCCTCATGCCTTAAGTCTCCTGGGAGAGCCTTCAGGCCCACTGCGACCTGGTATACAGAATAAAGCGGTATAGACGTTTGTTTTTTGTATTACTTGCTTGTTCTTGAAAACATGTTAATTTGCAATTATTGGTGCCATTGTTGATTTATATTTAGTTTAACTATGTTAAATGAAAAAAAAAATCTATAAAATCTATAAATCTCAATCTATAAATCTATTACTCATAACGGCTTTCACACTCAGACAGGGTTTTTGCGCCCTCTAGCTGTCATTGACGGAATAGCAAAAACAGCGACACTCCGGACGATACCATGTACAAGAAAAGAGGGGTTTCCAAAACAAACAATATAAATAAAAGATTATTGTCATGTAAGCGATGTGTGTAAAATGTTGTAAAATATTTGTATATACGTAATAGTTATGTGCACGGTTGATGTTGTGTGTGTATACCAGCCGTAAACTCTGATTGATGCCCCTGTGCACAGTGAGCTCCCCCCTATAAGAGCAGAGAAATAGTCTGAACCCGGTAGTGCTGAGAGCTCAGCAGCTCGTTGCTGTTTGTTGTTGTTGTTGTTGTTTTGCGGTAATTCTCTCTCTCTCTCTCTCCTCCCCGCCTCTCCCGGTGTAACGGTTAGATACAGAGCTCGGCTCCTCGGTGTTGTGAATCGGTAGTTTATTGCCCCCAGTGTTCCCCCGCCATGGCTCTGCGCGGCTGCGTCGGGGCCTCGGCGTTACCAAGCGAGCTGATCGTGCACATCTTCTCGTTCCTCTCCGAGCGGGACAAGCTGCGGGCCTCGGCCGTGTGCACGCGCTGGAGGGAGTGCCTGTTCTACCCCGCGCTGTGGAGCGAGCTCAAACTGCGATTCGGTACCGGCATCGGAACCGGATCGGGATCGGGATCAGGACCGGAGCAGCAGCAGCAGGAGGAGGAGGACGGCGCGAGGCTCGAGTTCCTCATGCGACGGTTCGGCTCGTTCGTGCGCGAGCTGCAGCTGGAGTTCGGGCCGTTGGACTCGTGCGGAGGAGAACCGCAGAGTCACGAGCGCTGGAGAACCGCAACGGTCACCTACCTGCAGCACGTGCTGTGTGTGCTCAGCAACCTACGGAACAACAGGTATCACCGACCACGAAACACCAAGAAACTGCTAATACTAATAGTATTGCTAATATTAATTAATTAATTAATAAAAAAATAAATTAATTTTACTACTAATAATAATAGTAATGATATTATAAGAATACTAATGATGATAATGAATAAACAAATGTATTACTACTACTACTACTAATAATAATAATAATGAATAATTAAATAAATACATTTTTATACTACCAATTATGTGGCTTTCTGAGGAATAGCAGGTAGTAATAACTGGAGAATATTAATAATAATAAAATTTTTTTTTTATAAATTATGTGTGGGAAAAGCAGATTGCTGAGATAAATATAATAAAGAAGGTAATAAATAAAGTAATTAACGTTTAGTGTTAAATTGATATTTGAAAACATATATAATAATAGTAATAATGTCATTGCTTTGAAGTAATGTATTGGCAGGTGAATTAAAGAATCATTATATAAATTAAATACAGTAGGAGAGAAATTGTGAGCAACGCACCGCTGCTTGATTTAAATATTTTATTATCAATAATAAGAAGAAGAAAATGAGAGAAAAATTGCTAATTCAGGTTTTATTATGATGATGAGGTGTTTATGGTTAATTTGCAGATAAGTTTGATAAAATGTGTGTAGGCAGGGTTTCGTACAGATACGACATGAATAATGCTTATGGAATAGTGCTGGACAGTCAATCGCATAAAAATTTGAAATCACAATTATTTAATCATAAAAGGCTTGCAATTTATTGCTGGCATTATACACAGAGTTAAAAATTTATATTTGAGTTTTTTCCTTTCGAGTTAAACATTTTAAATAATTGAGTTTGATAAATAAATATTGGCAAACATCCTGTTAATGAGATCATTTGTTCCTTTATTTGGTGATCGCATGGATAAATATGTTTTAAAAAAAAGTAATAGGTAAATATTTTTATAGCACTGCAGCCTCGCACCTCAAGAGTCCTGGTTCGATTCCCGCCTCGAGTCTTGGTGGGTTTCCTCTGGGTTTTCTGGTTTTCTTACTACAGCCCAGTCAAAATATTTGCAATATGATTTTAGAAGTTATTCAGCTTTAGTTAATATTTTCATAGTGTTTAGTTGGTCCAGTTAGCAAAACATGCTGAGTGTCATAAAAAAATTATTTGATACAAGTATACGTGTACAGTGGTGTGCAAAAGTCTTATAACATTTGTATTGCAGATAATATGCTAAATGTTTATCATGTCTGCCTTATGATGTACAAAATAATTCATGATTTACACACATACCTTAAAATTAATACATAAATAGGGTTACAGAATACATTTTTCCTGCCTGTAAAAAAACGTGACATATATTACATGACAGCCCAGTTTTTAGATGGAAACAAAAACACCTAATATAGGCTACTGGGTTTTGCGTGAAAATAGACAGGAGCGAGTGTGAAAAAATTATCAGAAGAACTCTGGCATATTCTCCAGCACGCTCAGTAAAACATAACCTCTGTTTTACTTATAGTACTGTGCAAAGTTCTTGGGAACATACAAAAAAATACCATAAGATATACTGTATATCCTGTATTAACATTCTTTTGTTAAACATGAAAAAAAACATGCAGGAGTTAAATCATCTTTCAGGAGCAGGTCTGAGTGAGCTGAGAGAGGCACGGCCACTGGGAAAAGTTTCATCCAGCCACTTTAAGAACGACAGACAGACACCATGATTGCTGAGTGACTGCTTCATTTAACCTTAGAATAATAAAAGAGGATTAAACACTGGTCCTTTGTTTTGTTTAAATGAAACACGGGTTTGTCTGCTTCATGTTCTGGAAGTGATTTATCTGTAAATAGGAAACGTTGTCTTTGCAGCACATTTACAACATCATTAATCACACATATACACATATGACATGCTAAAAAAATTAATGAATAACGGGTCAAATCAATATCACACCATAGAATGTTATTAACGTGGAGTGATGATGATGATGATGATGATGATCTAACCGCGGCTAAGTGTTTACTTGGCGTCTAATCTCGTTCTGTTAAACTGTTCAGTGTTTTAATACTCCAGGATTAACTCGCACACCCGTCTCTAAATCTTAGGATTTGTAGGATCTGAACATCCCTGAAGAACAAGACTCTGTTTAACCGGCCACTGCGTGATGATGTCATCAGTCAGCGCCGATGCTGGAACACTTCCTTTGCCTAGTGATCATTTACAACCGAATGAGCCTAGGACTGAGGCGATAGTGCTGAATCACACTGATCCTTGAATGGTGATGATCGTTTGTGATAGAGGGGGATTGTAGAAAACAAGCATAGTCACTGAGTTACCATGGCAACCTCGCTACAGACAGACAGACATGCAGGGATAACAATAATATAATGACAAAGCAAGATTGGCCTAGTGCTCTCGGATAGACGAATGCTCATCAGGGAATTTTGCACACACACTCTCTCTCTCTCTATCTCTATCTCTCTGTCTGTCTCTATATCCCTTTGTAGCATCTGTGTAAAATGCAGTATAAGGCATACTTAAGGGATTCAGGGATTTCTTCTATTTATTTTTTATTTATTTTCACCCCTGCCCTCTAGTGGACATATTTAATGTTGCATTGTTACAGAATTCTGTCAGGTTCTGCCTACACATCACCTTGATCCAGCTGCACACACATTCTGTGTGGTTTTTAGTAAAAACAGGACAAAAATCAGTTAGTGTCAAGGAAATCTTTTAAAGTGAGGAATTTCTGATCAAAATGTAACTGTAAGTGCTGCTGCTGCTAAGAAGCCCATTTAAAATCCACCAACTCCCAGTAATAATGTCATTGCTTTGAAGTAAGTTAGATCTTCCCGACATGAAGAAACACGCTAGCTAAAGTTAAAGTTACTCAGACGGTTAGTGTGTGGAAACATGAGAGGAAACCCGGTACAGTGAAGCCCAACGCCGTGTCCCGTCACCTCAGCGTGAGGTTGTAAAGCTCCAAGCAGGTGTGTGTGTGTGCGTGCGCGCGCACTGTAGAGCTGTTCTTTAACCCTGTTTCTGGCTTTTGCTGTGTGTGAAAAGCTCAGAGTTTCATTATTACGCACTGCTACTCTCAGCAGTCAGGGTTATTCCTGCAAGTTCACAGAAAAGGCCATTGTGTGTGTGTGTGTGTGTGTGTGTGTGTGTGTGTGTGTGTGTGTGTGTGTGTGTGTGTGTGTGTGTGTGTGTGATATCAAATAAAAACCAAACCTCCTTTTATTTTTATTTTTTTTGTACAGGAACCTGCAGAAGCTCAGTGTGTATGGAGACACCTTCGTTCTTCAGGATGATGTTCTGCAGGACGGCTCTTACCTCAGCCAGGTCGACCGAGGAGGCAAGAAGCTTAAAGAGTACGTCTGGCTCACGTCTGTTTTTTTTTTTTTTTTTTTGGAAGCCTGCACAACACGCTGCTAACACAACACATCAGAATTAAAATGTTTCCCTGCAGTGACCGGAGAACTCACTGATCTCATTTTTATTGCTTTACTGCTCAATAATAGCTCGTGTGTTTGTCTTAAACAGAACTGTTATTATTTCTTTTTCTTATTCTGAATGCAGTTTAAAATGTCCTTTAAAAATGGACAAAAGTACAATAGAAATCTTTTGGTTCCTAAAACCAGTTCTCTTTAATGTCACCTGACTCAGCCGCTTTAATGTCTAGAATTAGTCTTTGTCTCCGGCCCGCTGAAGCGCCTCCTGTAGCTTTGCGTGAGTGGTGCACGCTGATGACATCACTCCCATGTGCTTTTGGTGTTGGATGTGATGTAAAACTTTCAGCAGTCGGTGTATCAGTTAATGCTGAAAGAACAATTCAAGTGTATATTATCCGCGCTGTACAGAAGTGTTTTACTGAGTTAACATCGACTTCCTCAGAGTGACGTCCTCAGCATTTCTTATTCTCAATCTTTGTTACAGTTATGCAGTTTATTATCTCTCTCTCTCTCTCTCAGGATCCAGCAGCTGTTTGAGGACTTCCTGTCGAACAGCAGACAGCTGAAGTGGCTCTCCTGCTCCTTCATGCCGGCCGTTCTGACCCCACGCTCTCTGTCGTCTCTGTCGAACCCGAGCGCTGAGACTCTGCAGCACCTGAGTCTCCTGGACCACCAGGTTTCTGGCCTACTGCCGTCCTCAGAGCTGCAGCGTCTCTCCAACCTGCGCTCGCTCTCCATCGACTACTGCGACTTCTCCTCGTCCATGTGCCAGCTGTTAGCAGACACCAACCGAGCACCGCTTTTGCGCTTATCTCTGCTGCTCAACGGCGCCGCCCTGGAGGCCCGGTCTCTGGACTGCGTCGCGTCCGACTCGGACCTGAAGGCTCTGACAAGGCGGAACGCGGACCTGCGAGTGTTCCTGATGGCGCTGGATGTGTGCGACGACGTGCTGGAGAGCGTCCTGAAGCCCAGCCTGCCTCTCGAGCGGATCCACGCGGACAGTTACAACGCGCCGCTCGGCGACACCGTCCTCGAGCGCGTCTCACTCCAGTACCACAAAACGCTCACACACTTCGTCCTCACGAGAGACGACGGTCGATTCCCTGATCTCAGCGGGAACAGAAACGAGGATCCACTGGTGCTGCTGGCGTGGCGCTGTGTTCATCTCTCTGTGCTCATCATCCACGGTGCGTTCACACACACACCTCTCCTTATGCTCTGATCACACCTGCTCATGTTTTTATTATGAAATCTTGCAAAAATAACAGTTTCAGTAGATTCTCGTTATTACGCTGGACTGCATCAGTAGATTGATGACGCTCTTTACCTCGCCAGGTTACACGGTGTGGTCCCACAACCTGGTGGCCATCTCCCGGCTGCGCGGCTCGAGTCTGCGCGTCCTGGACATTTCGGAGGAGAGCATCGACTTCGACCCGGACCAGGCCCTGTTCTCTAAGGGCGACCCGGTGCAGACGCTGGTGAAAGAGGTGTCTCAAGGCCTGGGCCGCGCTTGGCACCCGTCCATCGCCATGGAGAACAGCGCCGTCGTCAGCGACCCCACGCTGCACTTCCACCACGAGATGCAGAGCTTCAGCGAGAACATCTAGATTCTCCTTTTCCTTCCTTTCTTTTTTTCCCCCCTAGTGTATGTTAATGCTACGTGTGTTGGTTTGTTCTGCTGATCACACACCCACTGCGAGTTCCTCTACACTGTCATACTCGGATACGTATACACACACACACGCGCGCGCACACTCATTCATGTGCTTGTGTGTGTGTATATATACGTACGAGCTTCACATCCACCTTCAGTGAACCGTCTCATTCTCTACCTTTTTATTTTCTTTTGCTCTGGTTCTAGTGAAGGTGCTGTCCGTGCAGCGTCTCCCCAGAGAGTGTAAAGTTTTATTTAATGCTTTTCCTTCTCATTTCTTTCCCTCGTAGTGGGGCGTAACGCAGTGTGTTTTGTAAACAATGCCAGTTATATCTTTTTATTTCTTTTTATTTCCAGTCTGAATGAATCCTCCGTGTTTGTACGTGCCGTGTCTAACCAGTATTAATAGCACTATTATATTTATATGGGTCTATATATATCCTGCTATAGATTTAGTAGCTCGCTGATGGCTGGACGCTGGAGAGGGGCTTCATTCTTTTTATTTTAATGGTTTCTTTGCTTAAATCTCAATCTGGAGTTACCTCAGACTATCAGGCGAGACGAGTCTTCCAGCTGAGTGCAAGAAGCTGAGAGATGATTGGCTGGAACCCGGCAGCCTTCCGCTCTGTTCATCACTTCCTGTTTGTTAGATTTCTTGATGATGATGATGATGATGATGATGATTGTTCTTTTGAAGTATACACTTTGGCTGAGTGTTTCTGATCGAAGACGCTTCACGAAGAGTCCTTTAGCACAATATCAGGACTCGCTCTGTCTCAGGTAGGAGAGTGGAGATCATGGTGATGATGATGGTGATGATGAAGTTACCTTAAAGGTTTTTGTTTTCCTTCGTTGTGGCTGGTTCGTTTTTAAAAAAAAATTGATTCTCCTCCCGAGATCTCAGGTCACAGGATCTCAGGATCTCGACGCTTTTTCTCTTTGGGCCGAGATGTTTGTTGTCTGTCTGAGCTCTTCCAGACTACATGCACTGGTGTCTTTTTCTTTTTTTTTTTTTTTAAATATATATATTTCTTTGGAGCTTATATCCTCCTGCATCTCTCTCTCTCTCTCTCTTTAAAGCTTGTACAGGGAAATGGGGAAACAGGAAAACAGCCTGCTTGTTGTTTAGTGTTTGTGGACTTCGAACTCCAGCCTTCCTAAAAGGTGCATTAGTTCAAAGTCCATTTTGAAAGAAATGGCTAGATTCATGGCGAACGTGACGCATAGACATGTATCAACGCTTCCTGGTTTTTCGCTAGTCATGCGCTGACGTCCCGCGCTCTCGCTGGGCGCCTTTATCCTCGGCGGAGCCGAAACGAGGAAATCCGCCGTCTGCGTCTCACCGTCCGAGTCGTGCCGCCAAAAATCTTTGCACGGTAAACGGTATCGAGTGATCGAAATATCACGATGCATCGTATAATCAGTTATCAGCTCGTGCCTAGACAAAGAAGCCACGCAGGAAAACCCTGTTTTTATATATCGTCAGTGTAATCGCAGTATCTCAAGCGCAGAATGCAGAATATCAGCCAAAACCAGGCGAATCTCGCTGTCAGTCGCTTCGAGTGTGTGCGCCTGTGCATGATTTGGTTGCGCTTCGATCTGCAGCGTGTGCATGAGAACGTGTGAGGAGGAACTATTTTAAAACCCTGCATGCGGATTAGTGCGTGTTTACCTGAGAGTCAGCTTTCTATTTTATTATCGTACCAAAAACTTAGAGAAGTGTTCTATATTTGTACGTTATATTTCTTTACTTTTTTTTTTTGTCATCGTTCAAGTCGGAGGGAAAAGAACGCTGAAATCGCTGAGGCGTCCGTGCCGTGCCTAAATCACAAATAGCTTTCACGCTTGTGTTTGTATGTAATGTGTTACTGACTTGCCGTATTTAAAGCATCTGTGATGTGTGTGTGAGTGTTTGTGTGAGTGTGTTTGTGTGTGTGTTTGTCAGAGCAGGAAGTGTGAACCACTTTTTCTCAGCGGTGAACAGGAAACAGCCGTTCTCAGGGTGTGTGTAGGCAGAAGCGCAGGTTCAGCTCAGGCCTCTTTACCCGTGCCGATTCATCGATCACGCCTCACGATATGTAATCACGATGTCGCGTGCAGAATCTTCAGATGCGTCTCGTCTTGTTCAGCCTGAAAAGGACGGTACGGCCGTCCTGACGACAGTCGTTTAAGAGTCCGTGTCCGCTGAAAGCCGACGCCGAGAGGAGAGTTTATCGCGACGTATCGTCGCGTCAATTTATCGGCATATACCTCCGCAAAAAAAATTTAATAAAAAAGGAAAAAGTGAGTCACTGGAATTCCATTTTGTTGGCTGCCAAAGATATCGGAGACGTCTCGGCTCGGTTCTGGGGCTCCGAGTCACTCCGGGGCTTCAGACGAGACGCGTTGGGGTTCCGCAGCTGTGCTGTGGCGTTGTTGTTATTCCGGGTTAACACCAGTAGATCTCTCGTATATAAATGCACCTGTTTTCACTGTGAAGAGCGAATGTACTTTAACCCAAGGTCCTTCTATCAGACCCGCTATAAGCTGCTATGAGACGTATAAGGAACATTCCACCAGGGAGTCAGAAAAAAAAAACGGCCAAATGTCTGACGTACAGATACCTTTTTTTATTATTTTTTTCCTCTCAGTTTTGTTTTTCCTGATTTGGGTCTGAGAGTCAGTAGGCGACTGAGAGTTAACATTTACAGTAACGGTGCCTCAGTTTTGCTGCGTGGAAAAGATATTTCAGAACTTTTTATTTTTCATTTCAGTCGCACGTCCTTGCACCAGCCAGTGAGACAAGAACGCTGACGAGTGTAAAGGCTCTCAGCCGGTTTAGCGTTTCAACCACATCAAAACAAACTATGCAAGTGGAAATGCGTATGACCCGCACGACGCAGACGATCCAGTGGCTCTTAACCGTTTTTTTTTTTTTTCTTTTCTTTCTGTCACGTAAACAGAAACATCAATCGCAATTACACTTGGCCTTATTCTTCTTATTATTATTATGACGATTATTATTATTATTGTTTTAAGATCTCAATTCTTCGGAAGCTGACTCCGTTCCGTGGGTTCAGACGTGGTCTCTGTGAGACTGGCCAGCAGGCCCCAGTTATTAAAACGTGGTACGAATGTTGTGCATTTGTTTAAAATCAGGATAGTCTGCAATAACGCAGTGGCCATGAAAGGGGGCGTGTGCAGTGTTAACACCGCACTGCGCTGCTTATAAACGTCACGGCGAGGATAAATCACACCTTACAGCACAGATGGGTGTCGGGCGTGTGCAGTTTAGGCTTTACATCGCAATATTTATTCCGCTAGTTCTAATCGTAAGTGTTAAACCTTAAGGGCGGCGCTTAAGTTCAGTCTGATTTGATCATCCAATCACAAATGTGGTCATGTTACAACCACTCGCTTTTGTTTTGTTTTTGTAGAGGGCTTAGTATAAAATACTAACTTCTGTGGCACATTACAATCGTTCATAGAATCCTTAGCTAACTTTAACGTTACCTCTATTGCAGTTGATCTCAGATGTTGCATAGCTAGCTGAAATTACAAAATTATTTTTTTCATTGTAATGTAAAGCTAGTATACGTGTTGTCTGCCAAGTTAGCTAATGTTAATTAGCTAATCACTGCTAGCTAAACTAACGAGCTAGCGTTAATGTGAACTATCATATCGTGTAATTACAGCGTGTAGTTATGCTGAAGCACTACACCAGGTCAAAGGAAAGCAAAAGTATGTGATTGGTTGATCGCCAAGCCCCGCCCTTGATGACTGAGAAACGCTGGTACATTTCAGATTTGGAATATTTCAAAATATTGTCTGTCGTTTTGAATATTGTGATATAACGCTAATCGCCACACGCCTCATGGGTATATATATTTATATTTTCACAATATGTACCTCAATGCCACCTCCAATATAAACCTGTGTGTCCAGGTTGTGTTTATGAACATGGAGAACGTTTATAAGCGTTGTTTTGTTTTTGCAAAAAAAAAAAGAGAAAAAAAAAAAAGAAAAAAACTGGTTTTACCATCTTAAAGAGGTGTAATATTCGGGCAGGAGTGTTGTGTCTGCTCTTTTGTCTCCAGTGAGCACATAGCATTGGATTTTATATGTACATGTCCAAACAGGAAGTCCTCTGGCACACAGGGTGAACATGCCAGGCAAGAAGAGATTTTAATCATTTTCAGAAAGAGATCTGAGATCTGTTTCACCGTAAAGCGAAGGAGAAAACCTACGATCCAAACAAACCGTAACTGACGTGTTGGATAAAACTAGCACGATTGTTGATTTGAATCAATGTGGAATGAATGCAATTTCTTTTAATCGGTAAATAAAAGTGATTAAAAAGAAACGCGCCTCTGTAGTTGTGATTTCATATTCTGATGTGAACATTAACTGCGGACACGAAACAATATGGTCAGTTCCTGCAAATCTTCATAGTTAACAACGGTGTTTAGTGCTTTCTTTACACCAACATCCTCAACTCGGTTTAATCAAATACATTGGAAATATATTGCAATCATATAGAAATACAACACTGAATCAAAAATGAGCCAATCGGAGAGCTGATAAAGACGTCAACAGACCCATCATATTACAGTGATGTGCGCACGATTAAATAGATCGTTTTGCTACGTTAGTTGAGGGGAGAAAAAAGCATCTGGAGTAGCAGTAGATTAATTCTGTAGATCAATATCTTATCTAATTAATTCTTTAGATCAATTGTGATCAATAATGGCAAAATCAAGTTATTGTACAAAATCGAGTTCTACAGTATGAACCCAAAGATAAATGACAAAACATGAAAAAATGAGAACAGTTCAACTGTGGGAATAGCTTTCATTAAGATATTCAATTGGTCATCTGTCCACATACTGCAGATTTGTCAAATAAATAAAAAAATTATTTAGATGTTATTGTTAAACCATCTGGCAATCCATCACACAAACACACATACACACATACTACGGACAATTTGTGAATGCCAGTTATCCTAACCTGCATGTCTTTGGACAGAGGAAACTCACCAAGCACGAGGAGAACATACAAACTCCATGCACACAGACTTCAAGGCGGTAATCGAACCTGGAGCGTGGAGGTACAAGGCGACCACTAAGCCACCATAACTA